>JACCGJ010009432.1:0-16343 GCA_013407085.1 Atriophallophorus winterbourni | reverse complement strand
GTTACCATATGTTGTTTATGTTTAGAGTGCAAAATAATTTTGTGTAATGAAATCCCAAGAAAAATGATGAGAAACTCTACATGGTTAAAATCCATAGAAAGTTTAGAAAAAAGAAATTCTTTGCTTCAAATCTGAAAAGCAGTTGTTTCCTCTATCAGCAGGATCGAAATAGTGAGATTGTTGGTATACAGGTGAAAAATCAATCAGATTGCATTGAACAAAATAGCTTATTTGCATGCATCTACATCACACACCCAACGGCCGGTTTCGTGCTGTTTGTGCTCATCAGGTAGGGGCAATAAGATCAGGATCAGCATGCGCTTGAAACAGTGGAAGATGCGTAAACAAGTTGTACTTGTATGCCACTGTTGAGTAATGTTGATACGACCAACTCGTTTAATCAAATGAGCACACACTCATGCAGACTGGGTTTGAACTCACATGAGTGTGGGCTCATGTGATTGAACGGGTGGTCATAACAACTTAATCCAACAGTGGCATACACGGGAAACATGTTTACTATTCTTCCACGGTTTCAAGCGCATGTGGATCCTGATCCTACTGTTCCCACCTGATGAGTGCAAACAGCACAAAACCGGTCGTGGGGTGTGTGTGATGGAGATGCATGCAAACGAGCTTTTTTGCTCATGGTAATGGGATCATAACCCAGTCTACATAATTGTGGGCTCATGTGATTGAACTGGGTGATCGTACCCAAATTATCCAACAGTGGCATACAAGCGCAAATGGCAAATAAAGCGCGCGGGGTGAAAAATGTTGTGTTAACATGGAAACGAGTGAGTAATTGGCAAAAACAACAGGTTTCTGACAAGTTCGAACAATATACCGGTAAGCACGAGCGAGTTCTGACATTGCGTTTGCTGGATGAATTGCAGTCATTCATTTATCGTTACTTCTCTCTGTTTCTAAGTTTCGGCATACTATCATAACTTTTTTGACTGACTTTGTGACTTGTACGTAATAAGCAGCTTCAATATTCAATAATTATTGATGTGAAAGCGTGAAAATATTATCACTTGATGATGACAAACAACCAGAAACCGGTTGTGGTTTTCAATTTATGGCAAATTCGGACATCATTGTCACTGTATTAGTTAACTATTTTAAAAAAAATTGAACTTTGTTTTTGGCTGTTTCAAGTTGCACCAAAGCAAATCATACTGTCTCCACGTGAGCAAGGCATACAGCCAGAATCCGTTTGTAATGTATAAGTCCGGGGGATGTGAGTAACACTTTACAATTGTTATATATCAGTGCCTCGAAAGCTTGACCAGGAATCACAATGTGATTCTTTGTTTGCTTACCGTGGTTCGAACTCTATTTAACACTGACATGAAGTTCAAATTTGTTTACCAGATCATCACTTTTTCAAAGCTCACTGAACTTGATCTTACTCTCTCCACATGATGACGTCAAAGAGACATAAACCGGTTTTAGTTTAAGCGCGAATATGTTAGCAATATGGAACAATGATCGTTTAGAAGCATTTTGAGTGCTTGATCAAGAATTACTTTGTGATCATGTATTCGAACACCGTGGTTCAATGTATCAACATTCTTTGACAATAGCCTAGAAGGTTTAGTGCGTTTAACACTTTTACGTTTCCAAATCTCAGTGCCTACGTTTGTTGTATCTTTGAAACCTCATAGCTTTTGACAGCCAAAACTCGGTTGTGCAGTGCATTGTATTAGTTTCATGCACGGGATTTCGTTTCTAAATGCGCGTACGAACAAATTCGAAGAGCACAGGTTCTTCGATGTTGGAATGTTGATCAGAGGATATAATCAATTCTCATAGATCAATCCCGAACAAAATTATCTTCGATTAAACTTAAATTTCGAGGTCGATGTCTGGGCTCTTTGGCTGCGAAAAGATATTGCTCTCTTCGATAAAATCAATCATAGAGCAATAAAGTTAGTGATGGGTCTTCGCAATGTTCCATACACCGAAAGATTGCGACGTCTGGGTCTATGCGACTTTACCCAAAGGAGGATACGACGCGATATTATTCTGACATATAGAATTGTGTCTACTGAAGGACATCCACTAAAACACTTGCTCGATGTGTGTGATGGGAAAATGACACGCGGACATACCTTATCCCTTTACGTTCCAAGTTCCCGTATTGATTGTCGGCGCCATTTTTTGCCGTACGAGCTATATTTCTTTGGAATTTCCTACCGCAACATGTGGCGGACTCTCCTTGCCTGGCGATTTTTAAAGCGAAATTGGACTTGCACTTGCAAACGAACATCATTTATTAGCCTTACATCTGATATTCTCTAATGCCTTTATACTATTGTAATTTTCATGTTTTGATTCATACCGTAATCCTGTGTTGTAAAGTATTACCTTTTTTTAACCATTAATCCTTGAATGCTTGGATCCTTAAATCTTATTTTCCCTTTAAAGTTTATGAGCAATATTTGTCAGTCGTTTAATTGCAAGACAGAAGATAATGAAAATAACTTGTCGGATTATTCAACCGGAACTAGTTTCACGCTCACTAGAATCCTTATCAAGTTTCTCAAGATTTCTTGTTATTGGTCGGTTCTCCCACATACTTTCACATATTTCATGCGTAACTTATTTAGTTATTCCGACCCGGAAATAAATTTACAACAAACTTAATTTTTTTAACAAATTATGAAAACAATTGTCAATGTTTTAATCCATTTCATTATTGTACTATGAGCTCACCATCGCTTATATAGACGCATGAATTTTCTGGATTCATGCAAATCATGAAAATCACAGAAATTCATGGCATTGCCCGGGGCATTTCTTGGTAAACAAGTTGCGATTTTATGCCAGTGTTAGATAATGTTGGTACGACCAACCTGTTTAATCACATGAGCCTACACTCATGTAGACTGTGTTTGAACCCATGACCATAAACAAAATAGCTCATTTGCATGCATCTCCTTCACACAAAACACCCCACGACCGATTTCGTGCTGTTTGCACTCATCATGTAGGGACAGTAGTATCAGGATCAGTATGCGCTTGAAACAGTGGAGGAATGGTAAACAAGTCGTGCTTGTATGCCACTGTTGGTTAATGTTGGTACGACCAACCTGTTCAATCACATAAGCCCACACTCATGTAGACTGGGTTTAAAACCCATGACCACGAACAAAAATGCATAATAAACACTTTTGACCAATCGACTTTATCGTGTGTTTTCGGATTCGTGAATGAACACGATCATCATTGCACTGGTTGACGTCAGGGATAAATCAGGACACAATTATCAAGAGGCTTTGAAAAGTTGGGTTGTACTAAGTGTCACACACAATAATCCGTCATCTGAGATGTCAGCAAAATGAAACCGAAGTCAGTCGACCATCCGAAGCAGTTGTGTGAATTAACGAACGTAATAAAATTTCGGCGCGAAAAAGAGTTTGCTTTTCCGCCCAGTTACAATGCGATCTTCATTTTATGATACAGTGAACAATAATATATCGAATCAATTACCCGGATTGATTTTTCGAATACATTGTTTAGTTATTATTGTGGTAAAGCTTCATTGTTGGCTGTACCGCGTATGACAAAATCAATACAGATTTAGATTTGTTCAGCAGTCTTTGTATATCAAAATTCTTTTGAAGATTCAATCTGTAAAATACCATGTTGTTTTGGGCCTCCTTCGGTAGATGTCGACCATGGATGTATATCACAATCGAATGAATTTTCATGTTTTGCATCTTTTTGAATGACGAAAAAGTCCGATTGGGCAGGAACAATCTCTTCCGCAGCGCTTGCAACCATGGTCAGAACTCTGTTGTATGGCGTCAGTTACACGCCGGCGGCGTGATCAGCGTTCAGCAGTATCTGATCCTCCCCAGCTTGCAGACGACGCTTAACACAATGCCTTCAAAGTGAGCGGTCAAGAGCAAGTTCTTCCCAGCTCGCGGGGTCCATGCAAAGAGCTTTCATATCGCTTTTGCAAAAGACTTTGTACCATGAGATATACGTATAAACATTGAACGAATTGTACTTTCGTGTTTGAATCCATTAGGTTTGAAGTAGGAGTAAAAGTGATTTCAATTGTTTACAGGTGTGTGTGTAAAAAGAAAATACTTAGGGATTTCAGTAAACTGGGGCTAACACAGTAGCATTCAACATAAAAGATCGTAGCGTTTGAAGATCATTTCATTTGGTGAAGAAACCATTTCTGGCGGTTAACTGTTTCACAAAAAGCATACACCGACTGCGTAAAATTTACGGTGACCGTTTAATCGGGAATGTGGGATTTGAAGGGTCAGATTGTGACTGAGGGTCGGGAGATTGGAATCAATTTTAAAGAGGTACTTGAGTGGGTGGGACGGTATTATTCGGTATGTCGGGGTTAGGTCATCTCTGATGCACAATCCAAATCAAGTCATCCGCTTCTCAAAGGTAGATTGTTCAATCCAGTAACCATTCTAGTTACTTTATGATAAATCAATTTCGAGAAGCGAAATGTCGTTTTCCATCCATGATTTCCAAGCTTGGGGTGTATAGTCCACAACGTGGATTATTGCAAAGAAAATTGAGCGCAGTAGGTTAGAGCAGTTTTTTGGGTATCGTTGCACTTCTGACACAGAAGCTTCGTCACACCAAGGGTGATAGTCTGGACAGGGAACATGATTAAGTAGAAGTCAACCCCCACCACTGATTTAACCTTGCCACTAAACAGTCTATACTACGCCTACACTGAGTCACATCTCGTGGGAATGACCAGGATCAGTGGTCGATTTTCCTCCTGGTGTGTATCCACGTCAACCTAATACAAGTGAACACGGTCAAGGTCAGCTGACATAGCGGCCCATATGCGTAAAAGTACATAACTAACTCAAATTTCAAAATATTCATTTGCATGCTTTTCCGTCACACACCCCACGACCGGTTTCGTGCTGTTTGCACTCATCAGGTAGGGACAGTAAGATCATTGCATTTTGAATACACAATCGGTCCCAAACATATTCCAATCGATTGGTGGTTTATTGATATTTTGAGAACCTTTGACAACGAGTGCGGCGAGACACGTCCGAAAATTCACTTCAGTAAGCTGACTACACCACTGTATGCAGGCTTATCGACGGCCTCGTGTAGCGGGTGGGGATTAGCGTGAAGCCCGAAATCCGGTGGCAGCTGGCGCACATCTCACCACTTATCACATTGCGGTCCGAAATTAACCGCGTTAGCCCCTGCGTTGCACGCACGCACACCGATTGTGTTTCGCTTCATCTCTGAGGTCAACCTGTGCAACGCTAATCGTGTTCACCCACGGCCAGATGTGTGCCACCTGCCATGTGTTGTCCTGAGATGACCTGACGCCATCATCTCGGGCTTCTTTCTACCCCCCACCCGCTATAATCGCACTGCCGACTGGTTATTTTAATCAAATTTTCGCACACCGAGATAGCGAGATCTTTCTGCGTTAGAGTCCACTCAAGCGCATGGCTGCCAAGTATATATGAGAACTGGAAGGGTTTTCCAGTATGCAACATTTTGCACATGCGGAAGTTGAAGAGCAGCTTGTTTTGTATCGATCATTGGTGCAGCTTATTGACGTCTGCTAGCAACCCTTGACAGAGTTGACCTTCGTCCAAAGTTTCACATCATCGGCAAAAGGAACAAGTTTATATCGTACCAATTGCGGTAGATCATTTATAAATATTGAGAACAGTATTGGACCGAGTGTTGATTCTTGTGGGATACCGCTCAGGCTTCAATAATACGGGAAATGTCGCCACCTGTTCAGACTTTCGCTTTCCGTTCAAACAGTTAACTTGTGAACCAGGTTAGTAGATTTCCAGCGAGCACAACCTTTCGTAGCTTCTTAAGCATAAAAAAGTGATCAACTCAGAACTCAGTTCGTCATTTACTCATCCAGTTTAGAAGCGAAAAATCGCAACAGATTCCGAGCGTGTGATTTCTTCAGGCAAGAAGTTTCAAGTTAAGCAAATTCTTACCGAGAAAAAAATGTCGACGAATATCCAATCGGTCGAATGCTTTAGATATATCCAAGTAATAGGCAAGTACGGATCTCCCTTCATCTAATGATGGCGTCCAATCGTTTAAAGTCTTGAGCAAGTTAGACAAGCGGTTTTTCTAAAGCCATGTTGTGTCCGAGAATATTGTTTATGGCTCTCGAGGTGCCTAATAAGAGTATCTCAAACCAAGCGTTCAGATACTTAAAAAAACCACTGAAAAGATCGTCACAGGGAGATAATAAGCCGGATCCGAATGACTGTCACTTTTACAGATTGGTGTAATATCTCCGGGTTTCCAGTTAGCTGGTACGATTCCCGTATTTAGTGAGTGTTTAAATAAATCACATAGTGGACCACAAAGCTCACATGACTTCAGAGTAACCAGCGTTATTTCGTCTTGCCCCGTGAATTTCTACCTCTATTGAATCTGGTAAAGTTCTTGGCAGTGACACATCCTTTGGAAAAAAGACTTGCGTATCAGCTGTATCCCTGAAAACAGACGTTAATCCATTCGCTGCCTGAATTGGAAATCTTCTGATTAACTGTAGTCAAAATGTACACGATCGTGTAAAGTATCTTAGGACGTCTTTCAATCTGTTCTCTCGGCATCCAATGATGCTATTGCTTGCCTTCGCGACTCAAGAACGTCAACTTATTTCGGACATTTATAAAATGTTCCCAGGATACGTCTTTTCCAGTGATTCATGCAGAATTTCGCACGTCTATCCATTTTCGAGTGCCGCTGCGAAGTATAAAACAAAATGTTCTAGATTTACTTTGCGGCATATAGGGTGAGTTTTCATCTATATTCATACCAAAGTATCTTGCTGGTTACAAACACAATGTAATAATTATAAACCGGAAATTGCTATTCATGCTCTGTTGTTCATTATTTGAAGTTTCTGAACACGACATGTGATGTTGGTAAAAAAATGTACCATAATGTATTCTTCGAAAGCAAAACATGAACGGACATCAGTCGATCAATTTTTAATGCAGTAATCGATCAAACGACCTTCAACACTAATTGCCTTTGTAAAAACATTACGCGTTCGGCCATGTAACAGCGAAACATTCGAACTATACAAAATTAATTACCAGTAATTTATGGTCATAAACCATTCCGGCGCTCCTCTCATGAATGTTGCCCAAATGTTATTTCGGTTACAATAAACACAATTGCAACCTAGGTGAGATTTGATTGGCAGCACGGATTTGAAGGTCATACGGTTGGGAATAATTTGGCCTTGAAAGAAAGTGCGCGCAAAATTGGAAAAGCTTCAGATTGAATAAATAATTTGAACGAAATTCACCTATTATTTCCGCTGATTTTGTCTGTCAAATTTCTTGAGTATGATGGGATACAATAAAAGGAAGAAAGAAAGAAATTTACAAAGTATTTATGATTCTGGTCTAAATAACCACTAGCATGCTTGTAGTCTTGACTCCACAAAAGTTAAAATCTGACTAAATTTAAACCATGAGCGATTACAAAATATCAATTAAATTTTTTGCATCAAACTAAAAATTACACGTACAAATAGTTGTTGTTGGCCTCTGTCGGTCGATATCGACCATGGATGTACATCACAATCGCATGATTTGTTTCACGTATCACTGCTTCTCGAATGACTAAACAGTCCGATTCGGGAGGAACAGTCTATCCCGCAGCGCCAGCAGCGATTGGTAGTACTCGATCGACCGACGTCAGTTGAACGCAGGCGCCGTGATCTGCGTTCAGCAGCCAAGAGCTGTATCTGCTCCTCCACGGCTTGCAGACGACGCTTTACACAATGCCTTCAAAGTGAGCGGTCAAGAGCAAGTTCTTCCCAGCTTGCGGGGTCAATGTCAAGAGCTTTCATATTTCTTTTGCAAACATCTTTGTACCGCAAGTGCGGTCTGCCCAATGGTCGACTTCCTAATTGCAACTCACCGTAGAGTAGATCTTTCGGAATACGACCATTTTCCATTCTATAGACATGGCCAAGCCACCGCAGGCGGCGCTGACGTAATAGGGTAAACATGCTCTGTAGACCAGCTTTTGAAAGCACTTTAGCGTTAGTCACTCTGTCCATCCACAATATGTTCAAGATACGACGGATGCTTCGTAGATGGAAAGCATTCAGCTTCCGTTCGTGTCTTGCGTGGGTGGTCCAGGTTTCACTGCCGTATAGTAAAGCATTTAGTACGCACGAGCTGTATGCCATCATCTTTGTCTTCACAGTCAGCTTGCGGTTACCTCAAACACGAGAGTTCAATCGAAACAAAATGACAGCTGCTCTGCCAATCTGCTTATCAATCTCCGTGTCTAGCGAGAGGTTATCCACAATGGTTGAACCAAGATGTGTGAAATGATGTACTGGTTCAAGCTGACAGTACAAATAGTACACGTTGGTAATTTAACGTCTTTCAAACCTGGATTTATTTGACTTCAGTGAACAAGCGCTGCGTGAGAGATTGTCAGTCCATAATTGGCTTGTTGATTCATTCTAAAAGCTGCGGCGCATAAACCATCATACGTTTCTGATCTACATCCATGGTCGATATCAAACGAAACATGACACCGTGACATTAGTGAACCAGGCCGTCAGCGTACTTTCTAAATCGTTCTTCCGATAACTGCGTGTGAGTGCTGTGAGAGAGACTGTTTCTCCCGAATCGGACGGTTTAGTCATTCTAAAAGCTGTGAATCATGAAAGCATCACGCTCTTCTGTTGAACATTCAAGGTCGACATCTACCAAAGTAGGCCAAAAACAACTTGAGAACTATTTTGAAAGACGAAAATTTGTTTCAAGATGTGTAGTGAACGAACTATCGATCGTAAGTACATAATGTGATTATCCTTCGCTGAACAGACATTGTGTTATTCATTCATTCGTTTAATACACGAGTTCAGTTACGGTTGTGTTTTGTCAAACCCAAGGCTGAGCCAGTAGTAGCGCATCACAGATATAACAGGATCACAAAATTTATTTCAATTGAATTGATTTTTCCAACTTTTTTCAATCAACTGATGATCATACGAGAGGAGTGTATTTTAGGTTTCATTAACGCAAATCTCTAGATCGTATGTAATTTCATTTACTGAACAGGGTTTAACGTTGTAACATTCATTTTTACAACAACGTTTTTTGCTTATTTTACATTGCGTATGTTCGGATCGTGTTACACACTTTGTTTCAGTAATGCCATCTAATCGGGTTTCAAACCAGGACCTTTCCATTGAGCATATAATCCACAAATACACCCGATTTATCAAGGCGTACATCATGGAAATATTTGTTAGTTGGTTAAGGAGTCTTATTACCACGATATTCTCAATACGGTTGAATATAATTGTCTTAGTTTAACAGGATTCATTGAATTAAAAAAAAACATTTAAACCTACACACGGGAACTAGTTTCCGTGAAGACTACATAATCACGTCAAATCCTATTGAATTCGATGGCTAACTATTCCCGATCAATATTATTATTATTTTTCATCAGCATAGCTTAAATAACACAAATACAAACCATCCCGTCTTTCTTCCGTAAACCAATCTGCAACCGAGTAAAATCCACACAACATATGCTGCTTGTTTTACCATGAAATAAACCATGAAGATAACCACATGCGTAATTGGGTTTGCTTCTAGTGTTTCAGCGCAACTCCCAGACACCATTAACCTTTCCCCGGTGTGTGTCAGACATCTTGAAACCCATGTGTGAATGTCAAGATGCATGTTGAAAGATGTGGAAATGTCGCCAGTGATTAAACACGTATAATTTTCAGACAAAAAACGAATCTGCATTAAAAACTACGTAAATTTAAACGTGTAACATTTAAAAAGCGTTAACAATTTTGTGTTGAAAAACTGGGGTTATACTATCGGACTCTTTTGTGGGCGACATAAACCAAAGTAGACCGAAAAAGGATTCGAGTCGTTTCACATATTCAGCACCATTATAAATTGGCATAGTTTTTGCGTAAACAGTTCGATGGTTATTTGCTCATCTGTCCTTAAGATTTTACAGCCCGCTTTCGTGAGGAACCTGTAAACTACCAAGAACGCCCCGTGACCCGTGTCGACCGGGTAATCTAGAATACAATGTTTTTTTATCTCCTTTAAACAATTTTGCATTTTCAGCATGTGTGAACGTTTGAGATCTGTTTTGCGGGATTCTGCGTGATGTATTCAATGTATCCGGATCCGCAGAAGCTGGTGAATTAGTAAATACACATTGGTAATGCGTGGGTCTCAAAATGAGCATACATTTAGATATGAAGAGTGCGGTACAGCATCTTTCTAACTACCTTCGAATTATCAAGCTGTGGCAGAAACCGCTTAATAACTACGAGGGAGGGGTGAAGCTCAAAACATTAAATCAATTGAAAGGGACTATCAAGGAACATGCACTCAATTGTTATCAACAGTTTTGCATTGGTTTGATCGGCATGCATGTACTTTGCTGTGTTAAACGCATGAAACAAGTCTAAATGGAGAATTCCGCTTTTCTATTCAGTACAGCGCAAGCTATATTGTTCTTTGACTGATACACGCTCCGAATATGTGTTTCAATATTTTTGATATATATATATATATATATATTCTTGAATGAAAAACTAAATAAGAGCAGCGCTTGCAAGATAATATGATAGCAGGTCTTCGTATACTATAGTACGTGCAAAATTATCATGCTTTTCATTTATAAAGTCAAACCGGGAATGTATTTTGGACTTTCATGTTAGGATCAACTGCAAGTTGACTGTGAAGACAAAGATGATTGTATACAGTGAGTGCTTTACTTTACGGCAGTGAGACCTGTACCATCCACGTAAGGCACAAACGGAAGCTGAATGCTTTCCATCTACGAAGCATCCGTCTTATCTTGAACATATCGTGGATGGATAAGTATACATAGGCGAAAGTGCTTTCTAAAGCTGGTCTACAGAGCATGCTCACCCTACTACGACAGCGCCGGCTACGCTTGCTGGGTCATGTTTATAGAATGGAAATATATTGGTATTCCTAAATATCTAATTTATGGAGAGTTGAAATCAGGAAGTCAACCTTTAAGTAGACCGTATATGTGGTCCAAGGACGTTTGCAAACGTGATGTAAAATCTCTTGGCATTGACCCTACTATCTGGTAAGAACTTACTGTTGACCGCCCACTTGGCTGGCACATCATGCCCAAGCTGGGTAAAAGCAAGTACTGCTGTTGGCTGATGAACGTACATTATGTCTGCAGCCTGAAATTGTGGTGGATCGATCGCGTATCTCTATGAGCGCTCCGAGAGAATTTGTTTCTCCCAAATCGGAAGGTTTAATCATTTGAAACGCCTCGGAACATTGAATTGTTTTTTTGCCCTGTCCTTACATACAAGGTCGTTATTGACCGGGTGAGACCAACAGAACTTATGTAAAAACGCTTCGTTGCAAAGGGAAGTTCCAAATTCTCTACCTTTCAGAGTGTCATGTGTAAAAGGTGATGTCATTAAATATTGTCATATATCGCGCAGGATGGGTAATTGCCAATCTTCATAAGGGTGTATAAGGCCGACAAGTTGCAATTAGGAAGTCGACCATTGGGCAGACGAAATGCGGTTAGGAAGAGAAGGTTGGAATGAAAGACGTTTGCAAAAGAGATATGAAAGCTCTTGGAATTGACCCCACGAGTTGGGAAAAACGTGCTCTTGACCGCTCCCATTGGAGGCATTGTGTAAAGCGTCGTCTGCAAGCTGGGGAGAAGCAGATACAGCGCTTGGCTGCTGAACGCAGATCACGCCGCCGACGTACTACTGACGCCTTCAACCGAGTTATGAAAATCGTTGAAAGCGCTGTGGGAAACATTCATCCTCCCGAATCAGACTGCTTAGTAATTCGAAATGCTGTTGAACATGAGAATTCGTGCGATTGTAATGTACATCCATGGTCGACATCGACCGAATGAGGTCAACAACAACATCAAGGCCGTGGGACGGGAGTCGCTTTCTAATCAAACCAATTTGAAACATGCTGACGGTGATCATTCCCCGTATCATCGATTACGCACATTCCACGATCAGTTTCGCGCAGTTTGCACTAATCAGGTTGGGGCATTAGGATCACGGTAAACAAACTTAAAAAGAATGGAAAAGAATGGTAAACATCCCCATCCCTGGTAAACAATATTTTAAAATTGAAGCCCGTGTCTGATAAGACTGGAACTAACAACTTGGTAAATTTCATGTGGCAAGGACTCCTAGATGGGGTTGTACCCATTGGCTTGTGACTAAAATTCATGTTTTATGTAAATAAATACCCGTTCTAAGTGATGTGTTGCTGACATCCACCGAAATTACACTCCACTCCCGGTTTCTGGCTGTTTGCTGTCATCAGGTCGAGACAGTAAGATTAGGTTCAGTGAGCCTTAAAACACTGGATAAACGGTAAACAAGGTTATAGTTGAATGCCACTGTTACAACGAACCACGATGTTCGAACACAGGCGCTTATGGATGACCAAAGTGATGTGTTGCTCACATCCCCCGAGAAATCAGTTCTCTTTTAAAGGTTGTTGAAACTATGAACGAATGCAGTTTACCATTCACGAAGGGTATATATTTGGCAATCCTTCTTTTCTTCTTGGAACAAACTGATTACAAAATATATGGAGCACTGCAGATCTAGGGAAAGTCAAAGCTCACCTTCTGGTTATTTGTGAATTTAGATTTAACGACAAATCAGATAAATAAGTTTTACTGTTGCGAATGTGTGACACTATTGTTTCACCCGTTATTTGTAATGGCTAAACTTTCGAAAACGCATTCTGCTTCATATCTGCCATTCGACATTTTCTCTCAAACGTTCCTTATACGTGCAACTAACATTAAAATACCTAATCTGTCCAATTTTGTCAAGAATAATCTAACTCGAAGCTTCGTTGCATACAACACCGATTTTGAAACGGAACAAATCGTGATCCCCTCACGTGACGGATCAATTTTACCAATCCCACATGCTTGAAGGCTATTCAACCGCCCACACCGAAATCTGTGCACATGGCCAATCGAAAGGGATGTTGTGCGCTGAGCGCGATATCACATCACCCGGATGTCCATTGCAAAGTGCGCGCGTATTTTCCAGGTGTCCAAATCCAGATTACATTATACGCTTGCACAGAGCCGAATTTAAAATTCGTTGAAATAGGTGAGTGTTCGCTAATGTGCTGTAATTTACTCATTTTACTGTAACACAAGCCGTTAATTTCTAAAATCAATCAATTTATTCTTAACTAATTAAAATAATTTTACTACATTTGTGGATTTTTTTTATATTTTTATCATTTTCCAAAACACTCTGTTGAAGATTCTGGAGAATTTCCTAATTCAAATTTACATCGAGATAACTCTGTTTTTAGGGCTGCTTATCCGATATCGGTTGATAAAGGCACATACAATATTAAGAATAATATGCCTTTTGCATATCATGAATTTGGCATAAACCTTTGTTTAAATTGAATGAAATGTGTCATCTTTGCTGAATTTTACTCGATATAATATTTTATAATCATATCTAGTAATCGATTGTATCACAGGGAAAAAGGAAATACAGTAAATTTGTAAATGGTTTCAATTTAGGTATAAAGTTTTCTGAGTCATATTCTAATGTTGAAAAGTTAATCCCTAGAAGGATGAACATTGAAGTGATGTAAGCGAGGTAAAATTTACACAGATTGTTGATTGATTTTCTTCCTGTTCGGATGTTCTCGCGAGCACCTTTCAAGATTAACTTTATACAAGTTTACGCTCAGAAGGAAGCAATCGAGTTAGTTTTCTGTATGGCGAACAATGTAAGTTAAAAACAAGGTTAGCTAGAATGTTAATTTCTTAACCGGATAAGATTTGTACGGTTTGAACGTTTGAATCACATCATAATCTAATACCATATTCGTATCCACAAATTGAACAGAATATTCAACAAAGCGTTAGCAGTTTTTCATTAAATAAAGCGTCAAAACAGCTATTTTTGAGAAAACATTTTCATTTCTATTGTTTAATTGTTCATGAACACATTATTTCATTTGACATGTTCGATCCCTAAATCCCCGTCAAGTATCATTAAAAATATGGTACACATTTACGAATTATGCCTAACAATAAAATTATGATGATAAAATTAGCCCATTAAAAATCCGATTAGCTGACCAATAAGAAGAAGAATACAGAAGCTTTATTCGGAAGTTTTCGAAGTTTCTGCTGCATGATAATTTTTTAATACGAAAGGTAGGCAAAAAAGAAAGAAATAAAAATAGAATAAGATAAAAGGTGTTGTGGTTCACACAACCATCTCAATAACACACCACAAGAATACAAAGAAATTTGAATGCAATCGGTTAGAGCAATTTTTGGGTAAGGTTGACCCAGAAGCTTCGTCAGACCAAGGATGATAGTCAGGGAGGGAACATGATTAAGTTGTAGTCAACCCCCCACTACTTATTTGACCTCACGTATAAACAGCCCATAGTACGCCTGGGAATGATCAGGATCACTGGTCGATTTTCCTGCTAGTGTGTATACACACTGCTACTTAATCATGTTCCCTGTCCTGACTATCATCCTTGGCCTGACGAAGCTTCTGTGAGAAGTGAAACGTTACCCCAAAATTGTTCTAACCGATTACACTCAAATTTCTTTGCATTATGGATACACGATCAGTTCCAAACATATTCCAAACGATTGTCTCCACAAGAATGTTCAAATTTTAAAATAGGTTGGAAGATGATGTTGTAGGAGCGAGAAAGTGTGTGATAGATAATTTTGAAGGAACCTCTTATTATCACAAACTGTATTGAAATGCAATAGGTATAATTTTGAATTCCCTTAAACCGTCAATAGTAGTTCAACATGAACAAAAACACAATTAAAGGTCAACAAGTTGCGCTTGTATGCTACTGTTGGGTAAGGTTGCCACGACCAATATGCTTAATCACATGAGCATCCACTCATGTAGACTGGTTATAAAACCCATGACCATGAATATAAAAGCTCATTTGCATGCATCTCCATCACACACACACCACGACCGGTTTCGTGCTGTTTGCACACATCAGGTATGGACAGTAGTATCTGCATCAACATGCGCTTGAAACCGTGGCATACAAGCGCAAGTTGTTTACCATTCTTCCACTGTTTCAAGCACATGCTGATCCTGATCCTACTGTCCCTTCCTGATGCGTGCAAACAGCACGAAACCGGTCGTGGCGTGTGTGTGTGTGTGATGGAGATACATGCAAATGAGCTTTTAGAATTAAAGGTCATTTAAACGTTGTAATCCTTTTTTTCGTTTGGGTTATGTCACGTTGTCTTCAAGAAGAATTATATTTAATATAGTATATTTTAACTGTTGTAAAAATACACAAGTTCCGAATGGACATGCAAAGTTGGACTTTAGTGTCAATTTTAAATCGGTCACGTATTTAACAGTGATTTCAAAGTCTTTGTTTTCCACTACACCACTGTTGAAAAGCGCAGTGAAACTAATTTTACTGCCTCCACAGTAAGTGTGGTGGATGTAAGCATCACATTACTTTGGTCATCCATAGGCGCCTCGAGTGCTTGACCAAGAATCACTTTGTGATTCTGTGTCTGAACATCGTGGTTCGTTGTACGAACCCTATATAACAGTTGGCATACAAGTACAATCTTGTTTACCTTTAATCCACTGTTTCAAGGCTAACTGAAACTAAACTTACTGTTTTCACCGGATGACGGCAAACAGCCGAAAACCGGTAGTGAAGTGTAAGTGAGCAACACATCAACTTGGACATCCTTATTCACCTTAAGTGCTTGACCAATAATTAATTTGTGATTCTGTAATGGAACATCGTGCTTTGTTTTACGAAACCTATTCAACAGTGGCTTAAAAGTATAACTTTGTACACCTGTTTTCACTGTTACAAGGCTCACTGAAACTAAACTTGCTGCCTCTGTCTGATGACGGCAAACAGCCGGAAACAGGTATGTACTTCAGGGGGATGTGAGCACCACTAAACTTTTGAACGAATGGATATGGTTTTACATTTAACTTATATATTAAAAGCAATGAGATTGGTTATCAGAAGCCATTATAGCATTAATGTATACAGAGAAAAATTCACTGCGATTTTATTACACATGAGAACTTTGTCTTCGTTCATGTATCAAAATTTGAAAATTAAAATATTAAAGCGGTTGTTTTTCAGAAAATATTATTTCATCTTTAGCCGGGGTCATTTTTTATTAATGAGAAGGTGAACAATCACCAAGCTAGGGTTAAAATATTGTTGTTCACAGAATTAATATAAAAGAAAGGCTTGGTGTTTATTTCTACTCTT
>JACCGJ010009431.1:0-27429 GCA_013407085.1 Atriophallophorus winterbourni | reverse complement strand
GAAGATTTCAAATAGACAAAAACAATATACGTTTTGGCAGTGGTGGTGCTTCTCTGCAGCTTTCCACCGAAAGAAATTCTGGACGCTCTATTGGCTTGCTAGCCACATACTGTCCTGTGCACCTGTACGGTTCTCTGCCGTGTATCAGTGCATGAAATGTATTCTTATCTTTCCAGCATCATTCATTACGTGGTGCTTCCTAAATACAACCCGGATAATCCCTTGGCATCGCGATCGTCGATGATATCCAAACCACAATAAGAATAAACGCTTTGGCAGTGGTGGTTGCTTCTCTGCAGCTTTCCACCGAAAGAAATTCTGGACGCTCGATTGGCTCGTTCGGCACTTACTGTCCTGTGCAACTGAACTGAACTGAACAAAATCCTGAAAGGCTTAGGCGACGAGGGCTGTCAAATCCTGTTCTCTCGAGCGATCAACCCCTCAACTAGAGGACATACATTGAAGCTCGCGAAAAACCACAGCCATCTGAATCTTAGGCAACACTTTTTCAGTGAAAGAGTGGTAAGCTTCTGGAACAAGCTGCCTGAGGAACTGATAGCTTGCAAATCAATAGGTGCATTCAAAAGGGGTTTAAATGCCTTGTGGCTTGGGCTTTTCCCAGACTTTTTCCCGTGAATATGCATGTTGTCTGTCGTCAGAATTGTCCATTTTTTTGTTCATTTTGAATTATATGGTCTTGACCACAATTTAAAAAAAAACAAAAAAATCCTGTTATATAATGCCTCGTTTTAAATGTCATGTTTTAAATGTACGCACCAATTTTCCATAGCTAACCTCTCACCGGCTTGGTGAAGAGAAACCCTTTCCGTTTTTCTCAGTCGCAGCTACAAATTCTGGGACCAGAGGACGGCTTGGAAAACATCGGACGTACCTTCGCATACGACGAGAATACCAGAGGAAAATGAACCAACTTTGGCAGTGGTGGGCGCTCCTTTGAAGCTTTCCACAGACGGAAATTCTGGACGCTCGATTGGCTTATCCCTTGGCGGCGCGATCGTCGAGGATATCCAAATCACAATAAGAAAAAAACGCTTTGGCAGTGGTGGTTGCTTCTCTGCAGCTTTCCACCGAAAGAAATTCTGGACGCTCGATTGGCTCGTTAGCCACATACTGTCCTGTGCAAACTGAACTGAACTGAACATGTTGGGTGAAGGTCGTCAGGTCACGGCGCGTTATACCGCTTTAGAGATTGAAGTTCCCTGCGTATTTCTTCGACACTAGGCGTAGCTGTTACCACTGACCATGGTGAAACATAGCAGGGAATGTTGGTAGTGTTTTCAGAGGGGTATTGATTAACTTGGCCTCTTAAATATTCTCTCCATCTTTCTAAACACTTACAAAATTTCGTTACGCGCCAACCGTCGACCTCTGATAGAGTTACATTGAGATTTTTTGTCTTTGGACCACACACTAATCAATTAATAATGTCTTGTCTTGTGACCCACAGTCGCTGCTCTTTCCATCTACAAAACGCGTTCTTTCCACCAAGACTCCTGCTCAGGTCTCGAGCTCCGATGCGGAGTCCGAGCCCCTTCAAACAATCATCTTCATACCCTAACCCGCGTTTTTGGGTGTTTACTTAAAGTAAAACCAGCGAAGATCCAGCTTGAGCGGCCAAAGTTATGAAACGGTAAGCGATAGTGTGTTCCAAAATCGGGCTTTTACTCGACGCATACGTAAAGCGTTTATGTTTATTATGGAATATTTTAGCTCGGATTTGTCACTAAATTGAAGGCTCATTGCTGAACACGCTAAAGCGTTATTAGAGCATGAGAAGGGTTAATGTTCAAAGATATGGCTGAAGACCAGTTTCGATAGCTGATATTTATCTGTGATTTGCAGTCAAAGAAAGACACAGACATTCACACAAGACTACTGTCGAGACTAGATCAAGACCCAAACATCAACCTGATGTCATTCACAACGGAATGCCATAGTTTGCTAAATTTGAAGCGTGATACTGCGTTGATCGAACAAAAACCATGCCGGAACGAGCCGGTGGTGTTAACCGTCAATCACCAAAGTAGCCGTCAGATAAATCAACTAGACGGTCAATACGCCAAGCACCCATCCAAGTGTTGGCAATGTGGAAAATGGTACTTTGTGCGTTGTTGCCCATTCAATAAATACCCGGGATTAAAGAAAATTACTGCTGGCGAACTATTTTATTAAGATATCTGTTTTCAATCATTCCTATCACAATAATTATCAGTACTATCCTATCTTCGCTACCTTTAATGGGAATGTAAGAAATTGACGGGAGTATCTTACTGTGTATGAAATCACAAGCCTGATCCAGGCAGAGTGCCGCACAGTCAGAGACTGCACGTGGGCTGAGATACTGTCAGCTTGCCCAGCCTCAGACCATACCACGTTTGATACACCGGTTCGAGTCAAAGACTGCAGAGGATGTTCTCAAACGTGTAAACGAATAGGGCTTCCGTTTATGGGTGCTTACAGCTACGGCATCGGTGCAGTTATCTCGCATGTCTTCGAGGATGGAACCGAAAATCCCCTGAGCACGCATCACGGTCACTCACCGCAGCTGAACGGAATTGCAGCCAAACGGAAAAAGAGGCGCTTGTCATCATCGTCCCGGTCAAGAAATTTCATAAGATGCTATATGACCGGAAATTCACTGCTGACAGATCATAAAACATTACTTGCCATTTTTGTATCAAAAAGGGCATTCATGTCTACACAGCGAACAGATTACAACGGTGGTCAACCATCTTGCTTTGCTATAAGGTATATCTCCGCCGGGAAAATCGGACAAGTCGATGCACTCTGAAGACGGATAACAGAGAGCATTATAGAAGAAGACACGGTTGCCCAAACAACTCTGGATGCTGACGTCAGCTGTTTGCTTTCCACCACCACCGGTAACAATTCACCAAATTCGAGAGGCAACATTAGAAGACCCCTTTCTCCAAAAGGTATTTGAATATCATAAATCCAAATGGTCGGAAATTGTGCAAGACCCAGAAGTACAACAATTCCGACAGTGTCAGCATGCCCTTTCAATCGTGGATGTGTCTCATGTTTTCAGATAGAGCGGTAATTCCGAAAAAACTCCGTTCGGCAATTCTAAAACAATTCCACATAAGTCATCCCGGGATAAATTGTATGAGGATGCTAGCCCGCAGTCTCGTGTACCGGCCTCTTATGGATTAACAGATGGAGAACCTGGTTTGGTGGTGTTCTAAAAAGCATTCAGCATTGAAATCATCGACAAAGTGTGAACTGCACCCATGGCCTACTCCCACGGAACCCTGGTCAAGAATTCACTTAGATTTCGCGGGTCCACTCAACGGAATATCTTATCTCCTACTGGTGGACTCTCGTCATTAACACGACAACAATTAGGAAGCTGCAAGAAATGTTCGCCTGATTTGGTTATCCAAAGACATTGGTGACCGATAATGGAAGGCAATTCACGTCCTCTGAGTTCGACTAATTTTGCCGACAACATGGAATGAAGCAAATCCGCACACCTCCATACCATCCACAATCGAACGGACAGGTGGAAAGACATGGACACTTTCAAGCGAGCAATGCTCAAAGCAGCGGGGAAAGGAATCCGGAAGACGTTCTGCAGAATTTCTTGATGGTCTACCGGATCACACCCAACCCCAACGTATATCACATGCGGAATTCATATTAAGGCCAACACCCAGAACAATATTCGATCTCATGTGCCCAAATAGAGGGTGGACTATGGCGATAAAAATCTCGAAATGGAGGCCCAATACAATAGACATCACGGTGCAAAATCATGATAGGACAAAATGTCCTTGCCAAAGATGACCGTAGTGACATGATCAGATGGTCCCCAGGAATCGTTAGCAAGATCATGGATCACGTTTGTTACGAGATAATGGTTGGAGAAGAAAAATGGTTACGACACGCGAACCAAGTGAGGGCGTCAGATGCAAAATAAAATTCTTAAAGTACGCAGAAAACTCCATTGGATATCCTACTGGGTGAATTCAACCTCAAAACCCCAAAACAAGAAAAGCCAGCGGAAGTAGAGCTCCCTCAAATTAATTCACCGGAATGTAGACAAAGAAAATGGACCCTGGACCGCCTGGCACTTGAAGCTTTGCGCCTAACAAGTGTAAAACACTTATCCAGAACTGGAGCGGCTCTCTTCCAAATCTAACGCGTGCGATCTCAATCTTGAATCGGTCGACAGCTTTGTTTAGCTAGGCAGTTGTATCTCTCTGCTGACGATTGCGTTGAGGACGAGATCTCACAACGTGTTCGCAAAGTGGGTGTAGCGTTTGCTAACCTTCGCCACTTGTGGCGTCGTCGCGTTGTTTCACTCCACACTAAGGGCCGAGTGTACAACGCAGTGGTGCGTGCTATACTACTTTATGGCTGCGAAACCTTGTCTATCCTAGCGGAAAATGTTCGTCGGCTTTCTGTTTTTGACACCCGTTGCCTGCGTAGGATTGCTCGCATTCGGTGGCTGCTTCTGGACTGGTCGGGCAAACAAAGGCTGCTCAAATGTGCCAGTCTGGGAGAAAGGTTCATAAACGCTTAATTGCGATAGCTCAAACGGTGGAGGTAGCCCATGTGGTAAGGCGAAGGATATGCACTGCTGATGAGCTCAAATAAGAGCGAAACTCGAGGCTAGTGCTTCCATTATGGACCGTCGTGATCAACTTTGTGAATATTTCGATGGGCTTGGTATGAATGAGTAGTCACAAACATAAACAACATATTCTCCAAAAATCACATAAACAAATATAGATACGGGTGGTATGACCAAGTGGCCACGGACTGAAAGAAATGTTGATGCTTGCTCGTTTGCGATGGTTGAGACATGTTTTAAGAATGCATCATCACCGTTTACCATACCGCGCCTTATTCGCAGAGCCTGGCAGAAGCTGTGAGAAATGACCGGGTGGCCAGTCCATGACGTGGCGCGTTGAGATGAAGAAACTCACCGTAGCGATGGGCTCAGTTTGGCGTATTCGTTTGCCTAGGAGGGGTCCAAAAGCTCCACCTAATAGTTGGCTGCAAACCAAAGTCTGGCGTCAGTGTATTTTATTGTGTCATAAATTTTATATTCCGGTATTATTTGATGAAAAATACAAGAAATCACATCGCATGCAGTAAAAAAAACAATCTGCTTTTTGCGCATTTGCTTCTGCATATTCAGCTTGCCTGTTTTCCTTTTTCACGCGCTTGCTTATCGGCTTTTTCTGCTTCATATTGCTTTACACTTTGTCTGGCTCCCGACTTGTGCTTTATTATTATTATGATGATGATGAACCCACATGCAAGTGAATCGAAAACTGAAATCTTACCTCAACCAAGCTCAAACGGGGAGGTGTTAGGAGTGCACCATCCAAACGAATCAAACAAACCGGATTACCTGATTGACCGAAGTTCTCAACTGAAAGAAATTGCTGTTGTGAGCCAAATTGTACCTTTGCACCTTCACTACATTCAAATTGTCTGACTCGCTCATGACAACCAGCTTCCATCGTTCCCACTATTCACTTTCCCACGATTATTCTGTACCCTCTCGTTCACTCTGTTGTTGCCATACAAACCATGTCCGTGGTCAAATGCACTCACTTGGCGCTTGGACCTTTGACTCCCGATGAACGTCCCATTCCGGTCTTGTTCTGGTTTCCTGACTGTTGGGTTAAGAACAACGCATGTATTCGTAGAACGCAACGAACGTCTCTGTCGCAACATTCATCCATCATAACACAGGGCGTGATCCATGCACACCCATGCCTAAATCGGTGTATTTAGCATCGAATCTTAACTAAGAGACAGTGGTGAGCACATGTTTTTGCACAGCACGTATGTATGCATGAAAGCACAAGCCTGGTCCAGGCAAAGTGCCGCACAGTCAGACACTGCACGTGGGCGATGTTACTGTCAGGTTGCCCAGACCTAGACAAATATGAGAAATAGAGAATACAGATGGTAGTGAGACTGCAGCGTGTTTCAGCATGCAGCTCACTACCCGTGGCCAATCAATTTAGCACGGTGTTAGCCGCACAGCACGGAAGTACTGTATGATTGCACATCCGTGCACAGCATAGACTGTACTGTATTGTGTGTACAAAGCGCTTTGGATCTACTCGTTGATCAGTTGTCGCTGTATGGATTACATTTCTCTCCGTCAAAAGGCAAAGTGTTCTTACAGGATTGGTGCTATGATTGAATTTTGCTGCTATATGCTTTATCACCTTCTTCTAGTCTTATTGTAATACTCTTTCTCTTTGCAGCCACTATACTCCAATTGTGATTTGAATAAAGCATAGCTTACAGGCAATCATTCTTCTCACTTGTTTGTTTGATCGATCAATCAGAACAATTTATTCAAATCACTATTTGCAAATGGAACGGTTCCTGCGACCTGAGAAATTCAATGCTGACCCAAACGCCTCAGACGCCGCTAAACGTTGGAAACACTGGTTTAATACATTTTCTAATTTTCTCAATGAGCTGAACGAGCTCGAACCAGATAAGCTGAAAGTATTATTCAACTTCGTTTCCTCTGATGTATATGATTTACTTGCGGATTGTACTACATACGCCGAAGCCATTTCCACCCTGGAGGCCTTATATGTTAAACCGAAAAATGAAATTTTCGCTCGACATTTATTGGCGACATGCAAGCAAGAAGACGGTCAATCACTCGACCTATTCACTCATAAACTACGAAACCTTTCCAGGGATTGTAATTTCAGTGCTGTCAGTATGGAGCAGTATAAAGATGATGCACTCCGAGATGCCTTCATCAGCGGTATTCAGTCCACTGCAACCCGACAGAGATTGTTAGAACATTCAACACTCAACTTCCAGAAAGCATTCGATACAGCAAGATCACTCGAACTAGCTCTCAAACAATCTGAATCATATACTATCAGGCTGCCATGCACAAGCAATGATATCCCCTTAACCAAACACAAATACATCCAGATACGCCCGTAGAGGTGACTGCCGCCGCGCATACTGCAAAATGTTATTTTTGTGGGTTATCTAGGCATCCAAGACCAAAATGTCCTGCCAGAGAAGTTGTTTGCAAAGGATGTGGAAAAAAGGTCATTTTCAACGAGTTTGTTTGTCATCATCTGACACAAGAAGTAACCGTCCATCGACAGGTTCAGTTGTTTCCGCTTTGTTCTGTTCCGCTGCTCCTGTATCCCTGTCTAATGCAATCATTATTGTTTACGTCAAAGGCATCCGACTGCAGGCTCTCATAGATACTGGGAGCTCTGAGAGCTACATAACTTCCTCGGTTGTTCGTAAGAACTCTTGGGAACTAGTTCCGTGTATAAACAAAATAACTCTTGCTAATACCGAACATACGAGTCAAACCGAAGGCATGGTTTACCTACCCATTCGATACAAGAAATCAGTTTATCCACAATTCAAATTTTCAGTCATGCCTAATCTGTGTGCAGATGTACTGTTTGGACATGACTTTTTGAAAATGCACGAAAAGGTCGAGATCCCGTTCGGAGGCCCCAAACCTTCGCTCTCTATATGTGGACTTATGTCAGCCAAAGTCACACCTCCGTCTCTCTTCAAAAACTTATCTGCTGACTGCAAGCCTATAGCCACTAAATCCAGACGCCACTCTTTTGTCGATGAGCGTTTCATCAGATCGGAGATTGAACAATTGTGGAAAGAAGGTATAATTGAGCCATCATCTTCACCCTGGCGGGCTCAGGTTCTAATTACTACCAGCGAACGTCACAAAAAGCGGTTAGTTATTGATTATAGCCAGACAATTAACAGGTTCACGCAACTTGATGCTTACCCTTTGCCAAGGATCGATCAACTAGTTGAAAATGTCGCTGTTTACAATGTTTTCAGTACTCTAGATCTGCGGAGCGCATATCACCAAATACCCCTACGTGACGGGGATAAACCATTCACCGCATTCGAAGCTGCCGGCAAACTCTACTAATTCCGTCGAATTCCATTTGGTGTGACCAACGGAGTCGCGTGTTTCCAGCGGATCATTGATGAACTAATAATCAAAGAAAAACTATCTGGCACGTTCGCGTACATTGACAATGTCGTTATCTGTGGTCGAGATAAAGCCGATCACGACAGAATCCTATCCAACTTTTTAAAAACTGCAGAAATGTACGGACTAACGTTCAATGATACGAAGAGTATAATTGCCGTGAGTTCTATCAAAATACTCGGTTACGAGGTGTCCAAAGGTATAATCAAACCTGACCAAGACCGCCTGGCCCCTCTAAGAGAATTACCACCACCAGTCGATCTTAAATCTCAACAACGAGCAGTTGGCATGTTTGCCTATTACTCCCGTTATATGCCCAGCTTTTCAGACACTATATATCCACTTATCCATAACCGAGTTTTCCCCCTTCCTGAATCTGCGCTTACTGCTTTCAAACAGTTGAAAAGCCGTCTCGAGGATGCCTTGCTAATCACAATCGATCATGCGGTTCCATTGACAGTAGAAACTGATGCATCTGACGTCGCGATCGCCGCAACGCTTAATCAGAGTGGTAGACCAGTAGCTTTCTTCCCACGAACGTTGAATCACAGTGAGCAACACCACTCGGCTATCGAAAAAGAGGCGTGTGCAATCGTTGAAGCTGTCAGGAAATGGAGGCATTATCTTATAAACCACCCATTCAGACTAGTGACAGACCAGCGTTCCGTCTCTTTTATGTATGACAATAGACAGCGTGGTAAAATAAAAAACGACAAGATTCAACGTTGGCGTTTAGAGCTGTCACAATACCAATATGATGTGGTTTACCGACCAGGCCGACAGAATCAAGCAGCGGATGCACTTTCACGTGCCGTATGTGGTTTTGTGGAACCATTAATAAAACTGCGTCAGCTACATGATAACATATGCCACCCTGGCGTCACCCGCTTCATGCACTTTATTCGAGCGCGAAACTTGCCTTACTCCTTGGATGAGGTCCGTAAAATGACTGCTGATTGTTCTGTCTGTTGTGAAATAAAGCCACAATACGTCAAACGTACAGGCGCCCACTTGATAAAGGCTACCCAGCTTTTCGAAAGACTCAGTCTCGATTTTAAAGGACCACTACCATCAACAAGCCGGAACCGCTACTTGCTAACAATCATCGATGAATATTCCCGCTTCCCGTTCGCTTTTACTTGCCCTGACATGACATCACAAACTATCATCAATTGCCTTCTGGTAGTTTTCACAACATTTGGCACGCCGGGTTTTATACACTCTGATCGCGGTTCCTCTTTCATGTCTAATGAACTAAGACAATTCCTTCACAACAACGGCATCGCTACTAGCCGTACAACGCCATATAATCCACAGTGCAACGGTCAAGTGGAACGGCTCAATGGCACTTTATGGAAGTCGATTCTACTCACTCTGAAATCCCGTGGTCTCCTTACTGGCCATTGGGAGACGGTCCTTCTAGATGCACTGCACTCAATTCGGTCGCTACTGTGCACCGCGACAAACACCACACCACATGAACGCCTATTCGCATACAATCGTCGGTCAGCGACTGGTACTACCCTTCCTACGTTGCTAACTACACCCGGTATTGTGTTGCTCAAGAAACATTCCCGTGATTCCAAATACGATACTTGTGTTGATGAAGTTGAATTGTTAGAATGCAACCCGCAGTATGCCCACGTCCGTTTACCTGATGGTCGAGAAGATACAGTTTCAATCCGTCATCTAGCTCCAAAAAGGTAACGATTGTCTGCAGGCCACTCGCCCTACTAATCTTGAGCAACACACTCCTGTTAATCCTGACGAACATTCTGAAACTCCTGAATTCGGTGGTGATGATTGCTCAAAGTCCCTCGCTCCTCGTTTAACTCAACCTGATGCAACTGAATCGAAACTCGAGGATCATATACAAAAACAACAAAGAGTTCATTCTTACAATTTACGCAACAGACAAGCATGATATTGCACATTTTTGTTTATCACCATACTCTCATTCATATTCGGCGGGGGAGAATGCTATGTTTGAATTTTGCTGCTATATGCTTTATCACCTTCTTCTAGTCTTATTGTAATACTCTTTCTCTTTGCAGCCACTATATTCCAATTGTGATTTGAATAAAGCATAGCTTACAGGCAATCATTCTTCTCACTTGTTTGTTTGATCGATCAATCAGAACAATTGGACAGACCCAACACTTGATTTGACGGTCGAAAACCATAAACTGGAAGTGACTGACAGATTCACCTACCTAGGGAGCTGCATCACCACTGGGGGCGATATCGAAGCTGAAATCACAGCACGGATTGCAAGAGCACGCCATGCTTTCGCCGGGCTACGGCATCTGTGGCGCCGACGCGATGTTGGATTACGCTTGAAGGCAGAGTGTACCAGGCCACCGTACGAGCAGTTCTACTGTATGGCTGCGAGACATGGACGCTGCGACAAGCCGATAGTCAACGATTATCGACGTTTGATCATCGCTGCCTGCGGAGTATAGCTCGTTTAAGCTGGCAACAGAAAGTCAAAAATGATGACGTCAGGAAGGCAGTCCTCGGCAATCGCTCTGTGCCACTCTCCGATCATATATCCAAGTGCCAGCTGAGATGGCTGGGGCACGTTCTCCGTATGGATGAGCGACGCCTTCCTCGCCTAGCTCTTTTTGCTCTCGCTGGACCTGATTGGAAACGTCGCCGTGGCGGACAAAGGAATACCTAGCGGAAGACCTTCAAGCGTCTAACAGCCCCACTAGCCATCGTGGAAACATCGCGCTTACCCGGGTGTGGTCCGAAGGACCATGAAGATATGTGGCTGATAACACTCAGTGTGATGGCAAAAGAAAGGAACCAGTGGCGAGAATCCTGCCGTGCTTGTGTTCCCGTTTATCAATGACCCTCCCCCCTCCCTTTTTCCAAAAAGACAAAAAAAAAGATCAAAAACCGCATGTGTAAACAGACAGACAAAAAATCCCCCTCTTTTTTTCTTTCATCATGTACCTTCTTCATGGTATACTTGTTGGCACATCGTCTGTAAAGACTTGTGTGATGATAATAATAATAATAATAATTGTGTGTACTTTGTTCCGTTATAAATAGCGTAAGTGAACATTTTGGCGTTTACCCAATGACCGTTGGCTAGTGGCCCATCGACCACCTCACCTCAAGGGCTAGATAGAAATTATGTGTGTAGCACTGCCGTATTTCCTTCAGCATTCGCCTTTATTTTAATCGCAGATTTACAAACTTCTTCACAATCTTTGTGTTGGTCTTTTGCATATGTTGAACACCTGTTCTTTTTAGTGACCTAAATCTGATGGTTTCATACCACACAACGCTCCGCATGCCTATAAGACCGATTTGATAGTTGAAATTGATTGGCCAGAGGTAAAGAGTTGCATGCTGAAACAGACTGGAGTCTCACTACCATTTCCTGTTTTTTTTCTTCCTCATATCTGTCTAGGTCTGAGCAACCTGGAAGTACGTAGCCCACGTGGAGTCTCTGACTGTGCGGCACTTTGCCTGGATCAGGTTTGTGCTTTCATACCATATCATACCATTCCACTTTGAACGTTTCAAATCATATACAGTGCTACCGGTATAATGCCGTCCATGCTGACGATGCTAGTACCCGGTCGACTAGCACTTCTTTTTCGTTGTCCGCGTGATTATCATTCAATACTTAGCAGTATCTTCAAAATGATGCTTTATACTGTCTTTAAACTCGGAGATCGAGCGGTGATTCTTTCTACGATGTCAGCCCAGTGCTGGAGTATCTTTTCAAAGTAATATTGTTCCCCGATTGGTGTATCCAAAGTTTGACTTCCTGGTTTGAAATTTTCAAAGATTTGACTTCCACATTGGTGATTTTGTCTACTCACGGTATCTTCAAGCTTCAGATGTTATCCCTGTAGTCTTTTGGATGCGTAACGCTTACTGCATACCCAACCCTATATTATCGTGTGTATGATTTGTAAAAACATCACTGCTTTTAAGTAGGTCGTGTGTAGAATATGACCATTTCGCTGTTTGATTTTCAGCGCCCAGACTATGTCTAATGCAGTAAGGAAAAAGCTTGTCGTTGTGGGGGATGGTGCTTGTGGAAAGACGTGTTTATTAATCGTCTTCAGCAAGGACCAGTTTCCCGAGCAGTATGTACCCACCGTATTTGAAACTTACGTCGCTGATATTGAAGTTGATGGCAGACAAGTTGAACTAGCGCTATGGGATACCGCTGGCCAAGAAGATTATGATCGTCTTCGTCCATTGTCCTATCCAGAAACCAACGTCATCTTAATGTGTTATGCGGTAGATAAGTACGTTTCATTTTTTTCTTTTTACTTCATTTTTGCAATGATGCAGCTCGTTCGTTACGTTATTTGGACTATGTTTGATAATATTGTACAATTGTTGTCATGTTTATTGCCTTTAGTTTTATCCGGCTCATGTGCATTCTTCTGGACATGTTGGCACGATCTGCTTTCGTGTTGCGATATCGATTCACTGTTTTATCTGAAACGTAAAATTGGTTCAACTTTATTTGATTGTCTTTTTATTTAGTAAGATGATCACTGGCAGAGAGATTTGCTATTTCATAGTACATTCATTGAATAAGATCTTGCTCTCTCTCTCTCCTGATGGGTGCAAGTAGTTCGAAAGTGGAGAAAAGTTAGAACAGGGAGACTGCAACGTGATCTCACATGAAACTCCGAAATCGGTATAATATTTAAAGGAAGACAGCCATCACGGCTTGTGATCACACCGACAATCTGAATCGCGTAATAGTAGACGGTTTCATAACATTGCCAATGATCCCATTAGTATTTTTTTTTAAATTTAATATTCATAATTCATCGTTAATTTGTGTTCCTTAGGCTAAATGTAGTCGTGTCGAATTCCATCTCGTTCCTCAGAAAAGGCCACGAAGAATTTTTTCACCTGCTCGTAAACAAACGTGTTCACTTCCCTACATCCCATCGTCTTATTCACCACGTTTGTCTGTCGTTTTATGGTGATCTAAATCTCATATAATCTGTCGTGTCCAGCACAAACAACGCCAGTCTTGTTGTTGCTTTAAGTAGATTTAATTTGGACTGCACGTGGGTTAAGATACTGTCAAGGTGCCCGGGTCTAGACAGATATGTGAGAAATGAAAATAAAATAGGAATGGCAGTGAAACTCCAGCATGTTTTCGCATACACCTCACTACCGGTGGAGAATCCATTTAGTGGGGTGTTAGCTGCACAGCACAGGAGTGCTGCACGATTGGACACCCGTGGCAAAACTAGTGATTTATTTCCCAACTGCTTATAATCCTCTTACCCCGTTTTCTCTGTTTATGCCTAAGCAAGCTGACAATGTTTTCCTACAGGTAGTCTATTGCCGTACACACTCCCTAACTCCAAGATTTTTATTTCATACTTTCATCATCCTCCCAACCCTGTCAATAATTTCAATATCTTGCGTTTGTCTTAAACCTCTTACAGCACTATTTCTGTTTTTATAAAGCCCGTACAGCCTGGAGAATATTCGGGATAAGTGGGCCCCCGAGTTGAAACATTTTTGTCCCAATGTGCCGATCGTTTTAGTAGGTAATAAAATGGACACTCGGACAGATCCCAACGTACTGGCTGAACTGTCCAAGTGTGATCTGGCGCCAGTCCGTGTTGAGGACGCTGAAGCGATGTGCCGAGAGATTGGTAAGGCAATTATTTGTAATTCCGTGGATCATTTTCGTTTAAATACTTTGCGTGCATCATTGTCACGGTTTTACAAGGACTACTATTTTAGTCAAATAGATGTAGATACCTCACCTCCGATCGCCCCAGTACTGCATATCGCTATGAGCGCAGAGATTGTTCCTCTCGGATCGGATTGTTTAGACACTGTGGAGCATGAAGACTCGTGATAGACATCGACTGAAGGAGTCCAACAACAACTCTTCTATATATTCCCCAACTGTCTAAGTCCCATCCCTCCCCGTCTCGGAAAATGGTTGCATGTCAGTTGACCATTCGGCACTTGCTTCTGATTTAATGCTGTCTATGATGATGTATGAAAACACAAGCCTGATCCAGGCAAAGTGCCGTACAGTGAGAGACTGCACGTGGGCTACGATACTGTCAGGTTGCCCAGGCCTAGACAGATATGAGAAAGGAAATAGAAATGGGAGTGAGACTGCAGCGTGTTTCAGCATGAAGCTCAATACCGTTGGCCAATCAATTTAGCACGATGTTAACCGCACAGCACAGAAATGCTGCACAATTGCACATACGTGCACGCCTGCACATACGTGATGATGATGATAATGATTAAGTGGAAGATTAACTCTGGCGCGCAGATCTGTTCACTCAACCACTCACTGGCTGACGATAATCGATTTTCATTTATTATTCGTAATTTAAAACACAAATCTGTTACGTGCTTCATCATGGCTATATGTAGACTATAATACCATTAGGATGTTTCCATAAACAGTGGCATTTAATACACTATCTTTGATAGCAATAGTTGTTGTTACTTCCTTTCTTCGAGGTCGAGTGGCGATGTGCATCCTAATCAGGAAAGCCATTACTCCGGTAGCATGTACCGAAAGTTTTCATAGCCGGGGGTGGCAGTGGGTTTAAGATCCCACTGTTTATAAAATGCTCCCATATGGCACGCGTCTCAACTAACCTCTGACAACCAAGTCCAGCTTCTGGCATGCAGGAGTGGCTCCCCGAACCCGGCGGAACTGCTTCTACCAACAGGAGAAGGGGCGAGGGCGAGTGACTGGCGCCTGAAAACCAGTTTGCTTCGGGCAGATGTAGCTCGTTAGCCCTGGAGGGCATTTCATCTAAGGGAAGGAAAACCCCGATTTTAAACCTCCGCTGCCTTGTGGGATACCCGATCGCGGGAAAGGCTTCGGGAGAAAACCCTGAGGAAAAACCTGGAACAGAGTCTGGTAGACCACCTCTTTCTGGTAACTTCCTGCTGCCTTGCAGGTCGCACTTGGTTGTGCAAAGGCTAGAGAAGCTGACTCGAACAAACGCCGAGTGGTGCTGGCGACGCCGCTTTGTACCCAAATTCCCAAGAATCTTCTTTGAAGCCGACTCATCCTCCAGGAGGAGATAGTCGCACAAAGTAAGTAAAGTATGTACTGAATGCTTAACTGCCATGCACACATGAAAACAATAAACTCTTAAAAGATGGGAAAAGCAGGGCAACGGTATCTATAGCACAGCAAGCACAACCAACCTGGGCTGAAGTGCCCACACCTTGAATGGTTTCATGAACGAGCCGAACGACATCAGCACGACGGCTTTCACTGCCATGCATCCTAACAAGCTTTTTTCATCGCTGCACTTGATAGTATACAAGATTAAGGAAACAATTCAACAAGATGTTTACTGCAAGACCGCCACTCAAAACGATTTTGTGACATATCCCTAAGCTCAGAAGACGGTTTGCATCGGCTTTGGAAAGATTGCTAGTTAGGGTCTTAAGCTGTTTGGGCCATGTGACAGTTTGGCCGCCAATCGGTATGTGGTGTCGCAAAAAGAATACGTTTCGAAAGTTGGTGATGTCCGATATCTACTGATGTACATCGCAACTACACGATGATCTCACACTCCACACTATATCATACAATAACCATTACTCCATCGCTCATTGTCATTCGCGTGGTATCTGAGTGATTTCCTTTCAATATACGAAAGCTGTTCCTTCCCATTTTGAAGGCTTCGTTTTCGCACAGAGTGAGCGGTTAAAAAGTTTGCAATAGGCGCTATGCATATATGTAGGGAATCACAAGCCCCATACCTGCAAAGTGCCACGTGGGCTAAGATCCTGTCAGGTTGCCCAAGCATAAACAGAATAAAAGACAGTTCGACTCCAGCGTTTTCCCCACGGAGCTCAGTACTAGTGGAACATGGATTTAACACGGCGTTAGCTGCAGAGCACTGGAGTACTCCACCATTGCATATCCGTAAACCTAGACGTGATACACATAACCACGGGAACTGCTTTGTATACATTGCAGCGATTGCGCTCACAGACACGTAACATCTTGTAGTCTCTTGTTAATTCACTGCTCGTTTTCGCTAAAGAATTCTGCGATTCGCTTTTGCTTTGCAACCGCCGTTCGTGGTGGCTATCTTGCCTACACATCAATAGAAAATGCTTGTCATTATTAGTTGTCGTTAAGGTGTGCTTCAGTTGTTCTTTCCACGTTTATTTACTTTTAATGGCAATGTGCCATTGATGTTCACTGTCATGTGACACAGTCATTGATTTCGATTTTCTTTGAGAGATTCCTTTCGTTGTGTTTTCTTTCATGTATCGACCATTTTTCGGCGTTAACTTGTGAGTTGATTCGTGTTGCGCGTACGTGTGAATGTGCTTTTCCGTTTCTTTGCAAAAGTATGGCGGTGACGTGGAATCATTAACATTGGGCCAGGCAGTGTCTGCACAGATGTGCAATCGCGCAGTACTTCCGTGCTTTGCGGCTAACATTGTGCTAAATAGATTGGCCACGGGTGGTGAGCTGCATGCTGAAACACGCTGGAATCTCGCTATCATCTTTATTCTCTATTTCTCATATCCGTCTAGGGCTGGGCAACTTGACAGTATCTTAGCCCACGTGCAGTCTGTGACTGTGCGGCACGTTGCCTGGATCAGACTTGTGCTTTCATGCCATACCATATACTGCCATAAACTCCACGATGATACTAGGATACTGTCAGGTTGTCCAATGAGCAAGAATTATTGACCGCGAGGCTTTTGTGTGTTTTCGCATCTAGCTCTTGACCAGTGACAATTCATTTTTATCTCGATGTTACCTGCGGAATATTGAAGTACCACACGACTGCATTTTAATGAGAAACAGTGTCATGTCGTCCTCAAACACCATGCTCAATTTCCTCATGGATTCGTATCCCTTTGGCGTTGAGCATCGTCATTTTCATGGGCAGTATTACACTGGTAGCATTCACCGACCATGATAAAACCGTAAAGAGATGGGCAAGGGTCGGACATATAAAGCTACTGATTTACCATGGATAGCATGCTGAATGCGGCACTACGCTTGAGTCCCCTTTTTCGAATATCTGTGTAGGCCTGGCCAACCTGACAGTATCTCTGCCCACTTGCAGTCTGACCGTGCCGTACTTTGCCTGGATCTAGGCTTGTGCTTTCATACATATTGAACCTGTACAAGATTGAGCTCACGCACACTGGGGTGAACCACGCGTTTAGCGGAGTCACTTTATCGTCATAATTTCCCACACACTCTGCAACTCCACATGTTTGCCCTTCTCCATGCTCCGCAACCTTAGCCAGTTCGTCAAATAATTAGAACTGGCATTCGTCGCACTTGCCAAAGCTTCACCAACCGTTTAACCTAGTTTTTATCGCGCGTCTTGAACCGCGCATTCAAGTCAATTGATGTTCGGATTGTGGCACACACGCGCCGTGATTCAATCGATTCTCGCATCAAAGTCATCCACACCGCGACGACATGTGCACCAAGCTGGGTTGTGTCTGAAAATTCGTCGAGTGAATCGCAAATTTGTTTGGCTCACTTTCGTTCATGATGAGTCTGGGAATGGCCTACCGTATAAAATATCGTTCTTTCTGTGCTTGTTGGAACTTGGAGCGTGTGTTAAGTGAACGCATAGGAGACTTCTGACCACGCCACCACCCCTGTGTAACATTGTTTTGATTTCGCACCGATTCAGTACAATACTCTCAAGCATTCTCGCTGGTTATGCAACCCTATCCGTTCGACATAAGATCGCTTTGCTAGGCAGCTTTAACAATAGTTATGTCGCTTAGCCACGGTTTTTTATCACGATGAGGTAGGTACCAACCAAATAGTTGCCCATTCTATTGATTCCTATATCTGTCTAGGCCTGGGTGACCTGACAGTATCGTGGCCCGCGTATAGTCTATGACTATTCGGCACCTTTCCTGCCTCGGGCTTGTGATTTCGTAATCGACAGGGTGCTAGGCTGTCACAGCTGTTTTCCAATTATCGTTGGCACCCATTTCAGACCGAGGTTTAGTGAGCACGTAAGAAATCCTATCCACTCGACACGATGTCCTTTTTCTTTGCCAGGCAGCTTTTCCAATATCTATGTTGCTTATCTCCGGTTCCGGTAGCAAGAATATGTATCCACTAAACAGGGCACTAGGCTAGTGTATACTTGAATGCTACTGTTGCATAGGGTTCGTACAACGAACCACGATGTTCAAACACAGAATCACATAGTGATTCGTGGTCAAGCGCTCAAGGCGCTTATGGATGACCAAAATGATGTGTTGCTCACATCCCCCGAAATTACACTCTACTGCCGGTTTCTGGCTGTTTGCGGTCATCAGGTGGAGACAGTAAGATTAAGTTTAATGAGCCTTAAACAGTGGATAAATGGTAAACAAGTGTATACTTGAATGCCACTGTTTCATAGGGTTCGTACAACGAACCACGATGTTCAAACACATAATCACATAAAACAGTGGAAGAATGGTAAACAAGGAGCGCTTGTATGCCACTGTTGTATAACATGTGTTTGGACACATGCTTTGAACAGGTTGGTCGTACCAGCCTTATCCAACAGTGGCATACAAGCGCTCCTTGTTTACCATTCTTCCACTGTTTCAAGCGCATGCGGATCCTGATCTTACTGTCCCTACCTGATGAGGGCAAACAGCACGAAGGCCGTCGTGGGGTGTGAATGACGGAAAAGCATGCAAATGAATATTTTATTTCATGGTTATGGGTTTAACCCCATTAAACATGTGTTTGGACACATGTGATTGAACAGGTTGGTCGTACCAGCCTTATCCCACAGTGGCATACAAGCGCTCCTTGTTTACCATTCCTCCACTGTTTCAAGCGCATGCGGATCCTGATCTTACTGTCCCTACCTGATGAGTGCAAACAGCACAAAAGCGGTCGTGTGGTGTGAATGACGGAAAAGCATGCAAATGAATATTTTGTTTCATGGTTAAGGGTTTAACCCCATTTAACATGTGTTTCGACACATGCTTTGAACAGGTTCGTCGTACGAGCCTTATCCAACAGTTGCATACAAGCGCTCCTTGTTTAGCAAGCACTAGTTTGAACATCGTGGTTCGTTGTACGAACCCTATGCAACAGTGGCATTTATCCACTGTTTCAATTTTCACTGAACCTAATCTTACTGTCTGCACCTGATAACGGCAAACAGCCAGAAACCGGTAGTGGAGTGTAATTTCGGGGGATGTGAGCAACACATCACTAGGGTACTAGGCTGTTACAGCTATTTTTCTAACTGTGTTGGTACCCGTTAGACACCGAGGTATGATGAGCACGTTTCACGAAACGCGAACCAGGACCATCCCGGTTGCAAGTCGAACCTTGTATTCGATATGTCACCACGCGACTTATGCTCATAGCGCATCGGGTTAGTCTCCACCTAATTGGTCACACGTTGCGTTGTGCTGGATCTTTCACACGGCACTATTTCACAGTCGTAGACATTGTTATTGCGTTCATCTCCGGCCTCGATAGCGTCAGGCACACAACACGTGAGTAGCACTTATTGCACGGGGTGACAAACGGTCATAGCTAATTTCCAGACAGCTGTCAATAAGATGTATCGTGACGAAGCAAGAAATATATGCCACATGCGTTCATAAGGTCAGCCTGATATTAACAATATGGCTAAGACAGCATTTATCTATACTCTCAATATATTGGTTCGCGATATTCCACATTATTGTAATCGAAAACAATCTATTCGGTAAATGAATATTTCACAGTATGGTATGAAAGCATAAGCCTGATCCAGGCAAAGTGCCGTACAGTCAGAGACTGCACGTGTGCTAAGATACTGTCAGGTTGCCCAGGCCTAGACAGATATGAGGAGGAAAAAAGAACAGGAAATGGTAGTGAAACTCCAGTCTGTTTCAGTATGCAACTCACTACCTCTAGTCAATCAATTTAGCACGGTGTTAGCCGCACAGCACAAAGCACTGCACGATTGCACATCCGTGCAATCACAGTAAATGAAACTCACATTATGTATTGAAGGACTGTCTGTGTTGCACACACTCAACCAACCCAACTATCTGTGTGGTGAATCAAGAAGCATGAACCGGACCGTGACAATTGGCGTGCAAGCAATTTTATTTCCGCGAGGACTCTATTATCTTGTCTCGTGATTTTGGGGTTACCTATGGGAATCGATTGACCATTACTCACAGCCTCTTCTACGAACTGCCTGTTAGTTTCTTTTGGTTAAACTCTGGACGCATTGGGACCGGTACCTCTTACTTCATGAACGCAGGGGTTTGGATCCGTTTAAGAGTTTGCTTGTACGTTCAGACTAATCGACACTGGTTCCACTTTCTTTACTTTTGTGCGACTATCTCCTCCTTGAGGATGAGTCGGCTTCGTTGACGTCACGGATTGCAGCCACCCACGCTTGGCGGTTAGAAGTGAGATCTGCGCAGATTTTAAGCCAGATCCGGTCCTACGTGCGCCATCCGTAAACCGATTGTAGACCAAGCAGCTCCACATCCGATCTCACGGTCGCGAGCCAAGTCTTCACTTGTCCTCCGCGACGACAACGCCATTGTGCGCAGGGTGTCGGTGATAGTGTCATCCTGGTTAGTTCAGCGTCCGAGCGTCTCAGGATGTGGCCAAACCATCTCAGTCTGTGTTGTCGCAATATCGAACTCAGGCGAGGGATATCAAAACAACGGTGGCGAACCTCGTCATTCGTTACTCGCTCACTGGTTCCTCCTTATTCGTTGGCTTTGTTGTAGGCCTTGCGCAAGTCTCCGCTGTCGTAATGCTTGTGGTTACGCAATATTGTGTTCGAGGGATGATGAACCACTTGCAAACACCGCCCTTCTCTCTCTCTCTCTTCATCACCAGTTACTTGACATCTGCTCATTCCCGATTGTGTGCGTATGTGCGTCCAACTTATAATGCTGGGTCGTTCACCCGGTTTCAGACATCTTGTTCTTTCTTTCCCACAGGTGCCTACGGTGCCATTGAATGTTCCGCCAAAACCAAGGAGAACGTGAGGGAAGTGTTCGAATTGGCCACACGAGCCATCTTTCACGTCAAACGGAGGAAACGACGTCATTGCGAACTGCTTTAAGTCCTGCGTGACTTGCTTCCGTTTCGCTTTCCCACCATTCCCAGTTACCATTCCTGAGTCGCATTCACTAACCCTCCGACCGGTTCGATGGGACACATTCCGTTTTTCATGCGGTTTAGTTTTTTTTTGTTTGTTTGTGCTACTTTCGATTGAATCACATTCATTTTGATTTGGACCCATTTGCAAGTGTTGCATTCCAATGGTACTTTTATTATGTGTATGCTTTGACAGAGGTTCACGAATGGTGCCTTTTTATCGACACGATAACTTACCAACTGCCAAATTGATTGTTTTGTTACGTTGGTCTAATTGATCTCTCTTGGAATCTGGAAATTTACTTGATTTGGTAAAACATGCTGTTAGGTATTGTGTTTTATATATCTCTTGGATATATTTGGGTAGTGATGGGGTTGTTTCATTTTGTTTACCCTGCACTTTCGAGGGTTTGTGCACTGTCCACAGTGGGGAATTCGATTGATTTGATTGATCGGTTTCACAATATAGCTTTATTTACAGTTGGATACCTTCGTGTAGTCTGTGTCCTCTTGGTAAATTTGCTCGTGACTACATCATTTACCTTGTGTTTGTATGTGCCCGAGTGGTGCTGGGGACGCCGCTTTGTACCCAAATGTCCAAGAGTCTTCATTGAAGCCGACTCATCATCCAGGAGGAGATAGTTTGTATGTGCAATGATTCTGTGCTGTGCTGCTAACGGAAACACGCTGCAGCCACTACTATTGCAAGTTTAACGTCCTAAATCTGGGTCTGGGCAGCCTCTTGGTCCACGTACAATCTATGACTGTGTGGCACTTTATCTGGATGAGGCTTGTGATATCATACAAGGTTGTGTTCTGATCGTAAGTGAAGTATAAGTTCTGTATCTCTGACACCTTTTAAAACCTATATTGATTTTGGGTACTTCAAAGTGCTAATATATGGATGTTTAGTGTGTGTGTGTGTGTAGGCTGAAACATTAATCCCTATTGACGTGCACTTACGTCGGCTTCATGTCTCTCCATCTCATGTGTAGCTAATTTTCATCCAAACGTTACTTCCAAGTGGTGTTCAGCATCTGGGTCCATGTCCATCAACAAGTAACAATGATTTTGCCATTCGTCATTTGATGTAGTCCATCGCATGTGCACGGATGTGCAATCGTGCAGTACTTTGTGCTGTGCGGCTAACACCATGCTAAATTGATTGGCCAGAGGTAGTGAGCTGCATGCTGAAACTGGCTGGAGTCTCACTACCATTTTCTGTTCTTTTTTCTTACTCATATCTGTCTAGGCCTGGGCAACCTCACAGTATCTTAGCCCACGTGCAGTCTCTGACTGTGCGGCCGTTTGCCTGGATCAGGCTTGTGCTTTCATACATACATACATACATCGCACGTGCACAATATTCTCACGCCTCACCGTTTCCCAACCATCCGGGAGTAAAATTCTCTTCTGCAATCGATTGGAATATGTTTGGGGCCAATCGTGTATTCATAATGCATTGAAATTTGAGTGCAATCGGTTGAAGTACTTTTTAGGTAACGTTTCACTTCTGATACAGAAGCTTCGTCAGACCAAGGGTGATAGTCAGGACAGGGAACATGATTAAGTAGTAGTCAACCCACCACCACTTATTTGACCTTACCACTAAACAGCCTATAGTACGCCTACGCTGTGTCACGTCTCGTAGACATGAGCAGGATCAGTGGTCCATTTTCCTCAGTGTGTATCCACGTCAATCTGATATAAGTGAACACGGTCAAGGTCAGTTGACACAGCGGCCCACATGCGTAAAACTACACAACTAACGGGGCTAAGTTTAAGCTATTTTAGAAGAAACACGAAAAATCTAATTAACTACTAAGTATAAGGTGAATAAAAACGATTTACTTTCGCATCAGTGCCGAGAGCCAGATTGTGGAGATTTCTGCCCCGTTCACCTTATTGATCGCCAGTCGACCTGCCTCGTAATTTCGACCGCCTCCGCATGTAGGCGTTCGCTCTTCTGCAGGTTTCACAGCGATAAATAGTACTCACTGCCTCGGCTGTGTTTGCCTAATGTCGGTGTGATTTACATTCAATAGCACCTTCAATGTGTCGCTTCACTGCCTCCAAATGGAGTCGTTCAAGTAACAATAAAATAGGTAAAATAACAACGCTGTTACATGCTAATTCGGTTACAAAAGTTAGTTTTTTTAAGATTAAGGTGTCTTCTCATTGCGGCTGTTCTATGGAGAAGATGAACGGTGAAACATTTTTGTGTGTGGAACTAATGTATATCGTCTCAAGTTGTTTTGATTAAGCTGACGGGAGTTTTGTATGTATATTCGATGAGCCTAATACTTCGCGTGGATGTAGTATTTTGTCCACGCTTTCTTATTTATTTACTGCTTTTCCTGCCTCAGGTTGCTTGGCATTTTGCCTGACTCAAGACATATTGTGAAGATGCGAAGTACATTAGCAATGAGTTCTAATAACGAGCTTTCGAATGATATGCTGAACTCTACCTTCCGACACAACATAAGAGCAAAAAGCACCGACGACAATTGCAAACTAGTAAGATATTGAGAGGTTTCCCACGTATTTCATTCGCGGAAACATTCTTCGGAAAGTATGAGATGCTGGACACGTCAGCCGCATAGAACGATATGGAATTCGTTAATCTTGATCAAAACGAGTTCTGAGTGGCGAGGGTTTTGCAGGATGTACCGGTGGGCACGAAATCGAACTGAAAAAGTCACTCCGAAGTGACAACCAGGACAGACATGTTGAAGATAACCGTTGGATGTTTGTTTGCTATATAATATAAGCGTGTTTTCATTTGGCGTAGTAAAATCTTGACCGATCGGCTTCTCTTGTGTTTGTGGGTGGATTCGGGGTAAAAGCGATTTGCGTTGGACCGGTTGACCTCAGGGATGAAGCGAGACCCAATCGATGGTGGTGGCATGCAACGGAGTGGGAAGTTAGGGTTATTGAGGGCCTAAATGGAAAAATGACCGGTATACGCCCGCTGCTATGCAACTTGTTGATTTTTAAAATTGTATACGCGTCGCAATAATTCCCGGCATGTCTATCTATCCCAACTCCGCTTACAATGCTTGATGATGATGTGCCAACACCTGTTGTATCAAACAAAAGTACAAACACCTTACACGGGTCCTTAAGACTTTTACTTTTGTGCGACTATCTCCTCATGGAGGATGAGTCGGGTTCAATGAAGGTTCTTGGGAGATTTGGGACAAAGCGGCCTCAGTACCAGAAACCCACTCGGCATTTGTACGAGTCAGCTTCTCTAGGCCTTTGCCAAAACCAAGTGCAAACTATTTGAGACGCATGCCCATGGGAGCATTTTATAAATAGTGGGAGATTATCCCCACTACCACCTCCGGCTATGACAACCTTTGTAACATTGCCCAATCGGGATTGTACACAGCAGACAAGTTTCGTTCTTTTGTGGTTTGTAATTATTCGAATATCGAGTTGAGATGAATATGAGTCACGTAAGATGCTCCGAGTACGGCTCTGTTTAGAAGAACAAAGTGACTAACTTCGTGTGCATTAATTCTCAGCAATTTAATTAATTTCTCCACAAAGCGAAGAAAAAGTGAAATATATAAAACCACACATAGGGGCAGGTCCAGGCAAAGTTTTGCCCAACAAATACTTACGCGGTCAAAAATTACCTGAGTCCAGACCAGGGTTGCCACTCACCGAACTTTGAAAAACCCAGATTGGCTTCTGAAATAAACCCAGATTGGCTAAAAAAAACCCAGATGTTAAAAAATCTATAACTTTAACCCAATTAATGATAAAATAACAAATATAACAAATATATAATTTAATATTTACGTTGCACTATGTCTGCTAATAGTCAATCTTGTACATACCTTCATCATCTTCATTCACTCCTTCTACGGTCATCAACTCATTGTTCTTATAGGACTTTATTCTACTTGTATATCTTCCATGGCATGTACCATCCACGATTTCTTTGGTTAATTTAGGGCTTGGCTCCCATGAACTGCACGACGCGCCATTTCTAGTAATTGCTTGTTTTTCAAGCATACGATCAGTCACTGTTTCTGCCTTCAACCTATTAGTAAACTTTGTTTTCGTGCAATTCACCTGAGAAAAAATACGCTCCACGCAAGCTGAAGAATGCGGTAACACGATTAAAGTGGTCATGAATTGCGACAGCCTTCCGAATTTCGTGTGCTGGAGCCCGTCTTTTAAATTTTGCAAAGAATGCCAGAATTCAGGGATACTTTCTGCATGAGGAATATCTTTACAGTGCCGGAATGACCTCCACTCATCGTCAAGCTCATTATGTGTGTTTTCTGGTGCAATTGATGGAAAGTTCAATGCGAGGGGTATGATCGACTGAGGAGATTGATTTGCATCTTGCGCCACCTTGGGATCGAGTATTTTCAAAAGAGCGAGTACTCCATCTTCTTCGAGAGGGAGGCGTTTTCTTATTTGCGAAGATAATTCAATTAAAAAAATGTACGCAGTCTTTTTTGAATCTGCCGGAGTCACCATCGATGGGGTTTCGTGCTAGATAACTCATTGTGCGTCCACCTAGGTAAACGTCATTTACGTCTTTGTGATTTGCTTCATCACTGAGATCAATATCTGATAACTTAGATGAAAACAAAATGTCATCTTTTATAAAACAACCAAGAATACTTTGGTATTCACATGACACCATTTTTTGCAGCAGATGCAGTCGAAAGTGTTCCGATTGAAATTCGGCATTAAGAGCATTTACTTTCTTCAATATATATTCTAAGAAGAGCAGCATGTGCTTCGTCCCTTTGTTGATCATAGTTTCGTAGATTCTTTTCACTCCGTCCACTTTGTCGACTCCAGACTCAGACTGAAAGTAAAGTACAAGAGCATCCCACTGCTCTATTATAACTTTGATTACGTTTTCACGTGACAGCCACCTTGTTTGCGAAAGCTTGGGAATTTTGTTCTCTTTTGCCCCAACAACACTTTGTATCATTCTGAAATCATTTTGACGTTTACTACTTCGAGCAAAATAGCACGTTAAGTCTTTTAAGAATGACTCCAGAAATGAAGGTAAAACCTTCACTGCATGGCTTGAGCAAAGTGCAAATGAATGGCAAACACAGCCAATTACGAAAACACCTGGAACATCGTCTTTCAATAATCTCTGAAATCCACTCTTTGTACCCATCATTTTCTAACAATTGTCACTGGCAAATCCTACGATGTTACTCATAGGAATATTTGCCTTTGTTAACGTAGACTTAACAGCTTCGTACAGACCATGCGCTGAGCCATTTTTCACCACAACAGCATCCAGAAGAGCATCCTTGACTTGAAGAGCCTGCACATCAAAGAACCGAACAACTATGGCTAATATTTGTGTCACTGATATGTCCGTGCTCTCATCAATTAATATTGAAAACTTTTGTTTTTTTAGGATTTTTGATATTTCATTTCTTTCGTAATGTGCAATTCCATCTTGCATCATGTACGTTAATTTAGTTTTTTTTCAAATTCAGATTATTAGCGATTTCACTATCATCAAAGGCTCTTTTGCAAACCTCAACAAAGTGATTTACATGGAGAAAAGGTACGTGATGTTCGGCAAAGTACCCTGTTATTAGTAATTCAGCCTTCGCTACTTTTTCGCTCAACGTAGTGCTTTTTTTAACTAAAAAATTATCCATTTTAGTTGAAGATCTCGCAGCCTCTGAAGATTTCTTGTGTTTTACAGTATTCTTGTGAGCTATCAGCATTGATTTGTTTGCATTTTTAAACGGAACGTTACAACTGGCGCAGTAGCAGGCATCAGGATTTTGAGCATCTTGCCGTAACCAATCTTTAAGTTCCGCGTCCTCCAGCTACGCCGGCTTGAAATTTTGAGTATACCACTTTCTTTTCTTTGTTGGAGTATTCTCAGCCATTGCTAAGTAAAGGGCTGCAAATTTAAGCAACACAAACAATAAAAGTAACTCACAGAATAGTAAAGTACTTAAACAACCTTTATAAACGAGAGTAATAATCAGTATCGCAAAAAAGCTTCGAACAGTTATCAGCCGAAAAATCACATTCAAATACACAGGCGCCGCTGCCCAACTGGCAGTTAACGCAAGCGAGTTAAGTGAATTGTTCATTGGAAATAAGATAGGACCCAGTTTCTCCTATTTATCAACATCGTGTTTTCGTCGTTCTTTAATGTGGATGCTTAATTTGCAACTGTTGACAAATTTGAGACCATATATCGAGGTCGTGTTTGTGTTTTCTATCTAACAAGCTCTCGCCGGACTCTTTAACATTCGTACAT
>JACCGJ010009430.1:0-30056 GCA_013407085.1 Atriophallophorus winterbourni | reverse complement strand
GGCAAAATGTTCCAAGTGAAATAAATTCTTACCGAGAAAAAATTACGCCGAATATCCAATCGAGAATGCGAATGCTTAAAGCCTTTGAATGCTTTGGTGTTCGAGTAAGGCCATTGGTATTTAGCAAGTGTTTTAGGGGATGGTTTTCAGTATGCAAAATTTTGAATGTCAACATGAGGTCCCCATGTATCCGTCGTTTGGGTAAAATCGTGTAGATTCAGTTTTAACATTCTCTCTTTGAAAGACAAATTTCTGTACCGGGAGACCAACTTTGTCGCACGATGATAAATCCTGTCGAGTATTTCGAAATCCTTCTTCAGCCATGGTGGCCAGGCTTGGATGGAATTTACCATAATAGGACGTACATCGGCAATTAACAACGGTATAAGATTTCAGGCGTGAAAATTCTGATACCGTTAGAGTATCAGCATTTGACATTAAGACAGGGGTAAAAATGGAACTCCATTGATGTGACCAACGAAATAAGGTGCACAGATCCAGTTGTAATGCCATACGGTCATAAACAGACCTGACACGTTTCCTTATTGGCAAACAATATCAAGTTACATCCAATATCCTCTACTATATCGTTCATATACACCAAGAATAGAAGAGGTCCAAGAACCGAGCCTTGCGGAACTTCATTTGTGACGACTTTTCTTCTAGATAATTTGCTGCCAACGCGAAATTGGACGTGTCTATATGTAATATAGTCCCTCCTCCATTTCAACAAGATTCCAGTTGTTGCATAGGCTTCGAAATTTTTGAATAAGATATCATGGTTAACTCTATCGAATGCTTTCGAAATATCGATGTAGCAAGCATGTACAGCCTCACCTTCGTCTAGGGCCTTGGTCCAATCCTCGAACGTTGTAAGAAGGTTAGATAAACAACAACGACCTCTTCGAAAACCGTGTTGTGCTGCGGTTAAAATATTTTGGTTTTCAAAATGTTCTCTCATGCGCGCAGACACAATGTGTTGCATTAATTTAAAGAACACCGGAAGTAACGTTACCCGTTTATAGTTTGCTGTGTCTGGAGTGCTACCGACTTTATAGATAGGCATTATCAAACCTGCTTTCCAATGCCCTGGTATTTTTTCCCTCATGTAGGCTGATATTGAATAAGCGCGTGAGGGAATCTGTCAAAGCAATGCGACACCTGCGAAGTATGGTGGAGTTGAATTTGTCTGCGCCAGGGGACTTCGTTTGGTTTAGTTGACAAAGTTTTCCCCGAACTATGTAGTCAATAACAGTCATTTCATTCAATAATTCCAAATGTGGCGAATTTGGAAAAAAAATTGATATGTGTTACAACGCTTATGATTGAAGAAAACTGATAAAACGTTGCTAAGGCATCGGCGGTTTCTTGGGCAGAGTGACTCAATCCATTAGGGGTTTGTACAGAGAATACGCCTGGTTTGATTCTTGATCGCTCATTTACTATATTGTAGAGAAGCTTAGGATGCTTTTCCGTTCTCTTAAGCAAGTTCCATTGGAACTGCATGCGATCTTCCCTTACAAGAGTAGTGACGTGATTCCGTATCTTACAGAATCGCTTCCACGTTGCTTCCGAACCAAAAATATTATGAATTACCCAAGACTCTTTCTTTATAGCTAACATTTTCTCAGTTTTACTCAAGATAACAAACTAGTAGTTTTGTTTGCATATGTGTGGTATAAAACTCGAGTTTTCTTCAATGTTGGAATTCAAATAATTTAGAAATGTATTGTAATATAAGACTGAATCGGTGAAATAAATCTCCTAAGTGTTTGCATCCGAAAGACTGATGTTTAATGATTGAAATTGTATTTTCCTTAAGACTTCTGTCTGTTTGTTTCAGCGTTCGGCCCTGCATACATAATCAAAGAAAAGCACAACATGGTTACTCTTTCCTAGTGGTGCCAGTAGTTGAATATCAGCTACCGCGGTTGCTTCCTTCGTTAAGGCAAGATCAAGGGTGGAATGTTGGTCAGACCCCGTCTGCGAGTTGGCTGGTAAAAGTGGTTGTGCAGTGAAGCAATTTTAATAACCTCCTCCATGATCAGCAATTGAGTAGTCTTGCAGCTTATAATGTATTAAAGGATTCGTTTAGTTCATCATTACCAACTTAATCCAACATTGACATATATGCATAACAATGTACCATTTGAAATAAAATTTAAATATTTGTTGCAAAGTCTACTATGCATATTATATGTTTTAGTATCGGAAACATAAAACCATTTTTGAAATTAGAATTGTTTGAAAACCTTTCCCACGGAAGTCAACTGTTAGTGCGTGTGATGCGAGGTCTCCCACAACTGATTTATAATTTCAATTTTCGACCGCCAATGAAATTTTGGTTGGATCTTCAATCAGACGCCGAACACTTCCAATTTAATAATAATATTTAACACTGTGTAGATATACTTCTATTGTCCAAGGGATCAATCCACTTAACTTCAATTCTCACTCGTATCAAAAATATGATGACCAAGATTACTTCCCCCGGATTGCAAATTATATTCACATTCCAATTGGCCAATAAATTTCTAACCAATGAGAATTGTACTTGCAAATCTAAAGACACACATATAAGAATTTCGCTGTTTGATCATCGATACCCTTCAGCATGTAGTCTCCGCTAGCGTATGTTTCAATGCAAAGCAAACACACGTGGTGCTTTTCACGCATTTCGGAACATTGCAAAATCGTGTGTTTGAAAATTATTTACCTCACATGTGCCACAATCATTACGACCACATTCATTGTGGGATGTATCCTGGCCAATTTAGTCGTTCAACCGTTTGTCCACGAGAGTGAGTTCACACAAACCACATGCGAGTTTTTCCAGACCATTCCGATCCGGCAAAACGTTCGTTGTGAGAATAAGTGTTCCAAGGATCGATCACATTTCCCTTGCATCAAAATTCTCGTCAGTTACACCAGTCGTGGCCTCAAACACCCGGTGACCTTGTATGATAACATTGCCACTTACCAACATTACAAATCCTTGGGGGTAAGTTACGATATTGTGCGATTTTTCACCTGTTTACCTTCAAAACATTCGCATTATCTGTGAAGAATGTTTGTTTTGGGATCACAATATTTAAAGAGCGAAGTTTTTGAAGTAGACTGGGTAGTGTGGATTTTTCCCTTCGTTAATTTTGTAAAGGATGTATATAGCAAGTGCATGATGACTATGCTCCAAAGCATTTTGGAATGACCAAAAGGTCTCATCGTTCATCTCTCCCACAGTGCTCAAATCGATAGACAATACTCAGACGAACGATATCAATAGCATGCTGGTGGCGTAATCTACTATCAGCAGTCGGGAGCAGTAACTACTCTTTTCCAGCTGGAAGATAACGCTTTACACACTGCCTCCAAATTGAGCGGTCTAGATCAAGTTCTTTGCAACTTGTGGGTAAATGTCAACAGCTCTTATATTTCTGTTGCTCACATTCCGAGCACTTGCATAACACCAGGTGGAGACAGTAAGATTAGGTTCAGTGAGCCTTGGAGCGCTTGAGCAGGAATCACTATGTTATTCTGTGTTTGAATACCTTCGTTCGTTGTACGAACCCTATGTAACAGTAGCTTTCATGTTTCTTTGTAAATGTCCCTGTCCCGCATGTGCTGACTGCTAAATGGTCGACATTCGTATTTGTAATCAACATATAGTCGATCTTTTGAAATACGAAAATTTCCCATTCTGTAGACGAGACAAATGGTTAACATCGACCGAAGGGGGCCAGCAACAACAAAATCAATTTTAGACAGATGGCGAATTAACCGATTAATTCCTAAAAATATGTCACCGTTCTACGAATATTGATCGATCACTGGTTTAAAACAAATTAACCATATCGTATTTCTTAAAACAAGATAAGGGCTTTGAAATCGTCATACATTTTTTAAAGAAAATCCTAAGGATTTATAAAAAAATTGTTGATTTAAATATATGACATTGAAGAAACCTCTGTTTTATTATGGCAGCAGTCAAATTTCAGTCTAAAAATAAAGAAAAACAAAATTTAAGAATCAAGAATCAAGATTTTATGGTAAAAAAGGAATCGCTTTTTCATGTACCATGGGATGGCAGCTATAAAAGATACAGAGGATGCAAACCAAATTCTATCGAGGCGTTTGGTTTGTGTGAGTTCAATATACAGGGCTGATAGTGAAATGCTGTTTGATATAAGCATCCAGTTTTGATTTGAAATCACGGATCGTAGGAGCGTTCACACTAGCCTGTGATAGTGAATTCCACAGAAAGCAAATACGCACCGAGAAGAAATGACGTCTACAATCAAGTCCTGATTGCGGTATAACGAGACAACTTGAGTGACCCAGTGTTTTCTTAGGGTAACTAACTTTTATCGAATTGCGGAAAGGGTGATTTTTCATCCGCAGTATTTTTTATGTTAGGATCATGTCGCTCCTTACTCCCCTTTGTGTAAAATCGGCCAATCTCAGCATGGCCATTCGTACGGGATATGTTTGGTGGTAAATTTTATCCAGCAATTCAAAGTCTTTACGCAGCCACGGTGCTCAAACTTCGATCATGTATTCTATCGATGGATGGATATAAGTATTTAAAATGCAAGGGAGCGTTTTAGGAGAGAACCGCCCACATATTCTTTTCAGCGTTTCCAAGATACCGCTCGCCCTGTCGAAACCTTATTGGCAATGACTATTCAGTTTCAGGTTACTAGTAATCCAGATACCGAGATCCTTCTCAGCGCTGGTCCAAGTCACGCTTTCATGACCAAGCTGTAACATTTTACATTTGTTGTTGGCCTTCTTCGGTCGACATCGACCTTGGATGTACATCCCAATCGCATGAATTTTCATGTTTTACAGCTTTTTGAATGGCTAAACAGTCCGATTTGGGAGGAACAATCTCTCCCGCAGCACTGGTAGCGATAGTCAGAACTCGGTTGTATTGCATTAGTTGCACGTAAGCGGCGTGAGCTGCGTTCAGCAGCCAAGAGCTGTATCTGCTCCTCCCCGGCTTTCAGACGACTTTTTTACATAATGCCTCCAATGTGAGCGGTCAAGAGCATTTACAGTTACGTATGTTAAAAGGCATCTGATTTAATTGAGACCAGTGATACAGGGTATCCAAATCCGCTTACAGCACCAAACAATCTTCAATGGATCGGTTTTGCTTTCATATTGTCATGTCATCAGCAAAAAGAACCATCTTGCATCGTAAGACCTCCACAATATCATTTATGTATAACAAGAAAAGGATAGGTCGGAGCACTGAACCTTGAGGAACGCCGCTGATATCATTGATGATTTTTGAGAGAAAGCCGTCAAATCGTACTAGCATACGCCGATAGGTCAGATAATTCATTATCTACGATAATAATTTTCCTGTTATGCAATATTGTACTAACTTTTGCAGAAGCAGGCTTTGATTTATCTTATCGAATGTCTTCGATGCATCAATATAGCAGACATGTTTGGAGTATCCTGGGTCAAAACACGTTGTCAAATTGTCCAGAGTGATGATTAAATTTGACAGACAAGTTCTGTTTCTGCGAAACCCATGTAGAGCGGCTGATAAAATTCCTTTGGTTTCAAAGTGACCCACGATACACTCAGTCAGGATTCGCTCCATAATTTTCGTAATGCAGGGGAGCAGCGTAACAGGCCTGTAATATACTAAGTCGAAACGACACCCACTTTTGTACATTGGTGTTATCACACCAGCTTTTCATGTTGACGGTAAGAAGCCGTCACTAATACTACAGATGAAAACCTCCGGTAGACTGATTTAAAGCTGTCTATTCGATCTAAGGCAGTTGAAACCTCCCGAAACCAGCGAACCACACAGGCACAAAGTGTCCATTCGCTCGACGGACTAAGCGTAATTTGCCCCAACGTAAATGAAACGAGTGCCACCTTTCTAGGGAATAGGTTAATGCACGATAAATATGAATGGAGAAGATTGTACAGCAGCATGGACTTGGAGCCAGTTGAAATACTATCATTGACACGACTGAATCGTAAACATTCTTTATCAAATCTAGACCAGCCAAGACCGCCCACAATCAGGGTCAACATTAAAATGGATCTAGAAAACATCTTACTATCAGCTTTTCTCTTGTGTAGGGAGCGTTCGGAGACCACTGCAACGATCTTCGCTGATGTGCCCTGGAGGAGAACGACCCGAAACATTTAGCAACGAGCCCAAACAAAGCAGAGGGATCATTGAAGTTTAATGATTTTGGGAATCCCAGAAGCTGACGAAGCCACTAATAAATCAGTGCAGCGCAAACACGATCAGCTACAATGAAGATTTCCCGGTGATGTAATTGGCTTGCATGATGTAGCTGTGACTGACACGCTCCGCATCCCCAAATCTACGAATTATTAGGGCATCGGTTCTAAGCCATTTAAAATAACGTTCTTGCGTAAAGATATGTTGAAAACGTTCAGAACTCGATGGGAAAATGGCCGCAGACTAATGCTACGAGAAATTAGACTAAGCACACCCAAACTTCATATTGGACAGACAGACGCACCACGAAGTCAATCAGTACTTGACGTGTCATAAAAAAATGTAACCGACACTATAAATCACTGTATTAAAATAGTACAACCTCACAACGATCAGGCATCCATGCAAACAAAAAAACTTTCAAATGCCGACTCTGGTTATGTCGGTCTAGAAGATATTCTGCACTAAGCTAGCCTCATTACCCACACCCAATTCTTGTTGAGAAAAACTACTATAAATTGACTCTAAACCAACACGCAAGGTCTCGGAAACAAAATCCGTGAACTGCGTGCAGTTTTTCTGAAATGTTTACCAGACATAATCGCCGTAACGGAAACGTGGATACAGACTCAACAAGCAAATAATGAACTAGAATTACTTGACACGTCACTTATTTGCCCTGACCGTGAAACAACAGGAGGAGGAGTAGCTTCGTTTCATTGCCAAAACCTTGTGTCGTGAGATTATGTGTCGAGATATCGTGCTACGGGATACACTCTGGTGCTCAGTCCGATTAGCTAACGGCGAAAACTGTGTTTTGGGAGTAATATATCGCCCACCGTCTGCACTGTAAACTTACAATCTGTCCCTGCTCGACTGAATTCGCATGGTTACTTCCAGTTCACTTGTGGATATTTAATTATTTGTGAATTCAATTTACCGAATCTGCAGAGCATTACCATTACCCACAACACTCCCTCGAACGCGCATTCAGTGAGTTGTTAGACGATATTCCTCTTTATAACCACGTTGTATGTAATACCCGATACTGCGGAACCGATTTACATTCACTATTGGATCTCGTTCTGACAAGCAATGAACACGACATCGATAACGTTGCTTACGAAAGTCCACTGGGACTAAGTGATCACGCCGTCATCCAGTTTGACTATCTGTTCGAAGCTGTAAGAACAAATGATGCCCGTAAAACAGTTATGCGGATCAACACTATGGAGTTGAGTGATGCTCTGAAAAACACGATTAACTACCAACCGGAAACCAGCATCGTAAATGAGTTTTGGATATGGCTAATATCTAATCTCAAGAGTTCAATCGAAGTGAGCTCCGAATTTATCCTCCGAAACTCAAGAATGAACCTTGAATTTAAACTAAGAAGCAGAATTCGTAAGTGGTCAATTTTACGAAACATTGCTCGCGACACCATCGGCAAAACCCATCATCAGACACCTGGGAAACATTCCGTTTACTATGAAACAAAGTAAACAAATTTGTTATCCAAGGCATGTTGTACTTCCAAGAAGTGATATCACGCATGATGGAGCGAAACCCAAAAATACTTTATCGTATGTTTTACGATCAAACTAAGGTGAAACCTGGAGTTGAGTCCGTGAACACATCAGCTGGACATACAACAACTACAACAGAAACTGCTGAAGCTATGGCCACGTTTTATTCATCTGTATTCAACCCAAGAAAACATGCAATAAACATCCCAAATCAAACACTTTCAAACAAGTTTGCCATAAGTGAAATAAATGTCACTTCGAAACGCGTCCTTTAATGTTTATTTAATCTTAAAACCGGAAAGTCTCTTGGGGCCGACGGAATAAACCCACTAATATTGAAGCAATGGGCGAGTTTGCTATACAAACCACTCACATACTTGTTTAAGCAAACGCTGGCAAATGGACTGATTCCTACAGATAGGAAACTCGGAATAATTTCTCCTATTTATTAAGGTGAAAATCGCTCCGATGTCTCCAAGTACCCACCCGTTAATTCAAGGTAATTCAAGGTTTTTAATGGTCTAAAAAGCAACAAGCTTAACAACAATAGGATGGTAAAAATTGAAATGTGAATGTATAAACAAGATAAGGAAGTAGATACCATCGACGATGGGTCTTACAGGAATGCCATCTTAATGTATTTAAGGTAGGCTGTAGAATCTAGGAGTTAGAGTAGACTTGGGATACAGATTATACAACAAGCCCTTTACAAAACTCTCTTTAACGCTTCTTAAGTACCTCGAGACAACCATTTCGCAGTTATTCATTACGTTTTCATTTATCTATCCGTTCATAATTGACTCTCGGATAAGTGTACCACAACCTTGTCTAAATAATTGCTTTTGTTCAAAATTACCATTAATTTACTTTTATCAGCTCTAGTGATGGCTATATTCGTATCTTGCATCAGCGTGAGAGGTGATTGTCTTTCGTGTGAATCAAGGTTTGCATAGCCTTGTTCCTGGTTTTCAATGACACCAGCGATACAGTTTCTTACCGCGATTAGATAAATTCAAAACACTAGGATACTGGTTGCTAAATAATGATTTATTAGATTTATCTGATGAACGTTTCTTATAAAACTCTAATAACTTGATGAACTTACGGTTTGTATTTCTCCTATTCGCTCCGTTTGTGTGACCAAAACCTCCGCGTGTTTTCCACAAATTCTGCAGAAATTCGCTTCGGATAATTCGACTCGCAGTTTGGAGATCATTCTCGAGGCTTTCGATCGAGTGGCCAATAGGGTTTCATTTACCTTTTTTTCCGTTTTTGTTACACCAATAGCCGGAGTCTCAGATTAGTTCAGCGGTAGTTCCGAAATTGTTGTATTGATAAGATGGTTTACATAAGTGATCACTTGCGTACTCACCTGATTTACCAATATTTCCTTCACACGTCCAAGGCTCAACTCAAAAAGTATAGGCATGGCGCAAGAATTTAGCTCTGCAACGAACACAGGCACAGCAGGCTCCTGGAACCTTTTCATTGTTTATTAATGCTGTCGCATCAGATGTTAAATTACGGGCACATTTACCATGGATCTTACCCATACACAGAAATCACGTTATGACTTTACTCGCTTTGGGATTCACCGGTTGTCCACACGCTTTGCACGTGACCTCGGGACAATTCTGCGTGTCGAGATGCGTTCTATTAGCTGGGCCGCCCCGTGATCATTGTTGCGTTCGGCACAGAGGTCAAGTTGGATCCATGTCTCGGTCGGTTGAACAATCCTCGCTGTCGCAGCTTGATCGATCGATTTTTTGTCCGTATGTTGCATTGCGTGATGCGGTCACACATGTTAGTAACCTGAAGTGGGTTGTTCGGCTGAGTGAGTGGCGTTTGTAGGCGAGTCGATGTGGATGCTTTGATACTCGTGATTTCGTTATTTAGCGAATAATCCACGATAACTCATTAAACACACAAGTTAGAACACAGAATAAGGTATCAAGATGCGTAGCTCGACGAGATCTTTGCAATGATAGCAAAACCTGTAGACTAGTTACAGGCGGGGAAAAGTTTGTGCGTGTGAGCAAAGTGAGATATTGACGTCGATATGCCAACTTTGCTGTAAATCAGTTGACAAGAACAAAGCAAATAAATTTCGATATCTATGATATAAAGCAACACATAATTCTTGGAATGCGATAAATCCGAGCAGATTCGGCGAAGATCTGCCCCAAAGGTTCAGAGCAAAAAAAGCGACCGCCTAGCAGAATCTATCCAGTTTATGCCCGAGGCATACATTGGCGAATTGTTTGCTGAAAATTTCATTTCGAATTGGGTAAATTATCATAAATTGAGCTATTCGAATGAACTAAAATGTAGGCGAAGATTAAGGTAAATTCAATTAGCGGAGAAAGCGATGAAAATGGTTTTCGTTTAGTTCATATGTTGGATCATGGTGTGCTCAGGGTTCTGTCAATCCCTATTCAAGTCCAGATGTGCATGGTTCACCATTTAAAATTGAAAATGCTTTACTTCCATATAATCATCATTTAAATTCAAATAAAATTTATAAAGATATTATTCATTGCCGGTTTTATAGGACTCAAAGAATCGGGGCTCATCTGTGATTCCCATATTCAATTGAATCACTGTGATTCTGGGCTTTGTTCACCAACTCTCGAAAATCCAAGAGGCGGTTTACTTTACCCCCTGATATGAGAACCTAAAATCCTTTAGAGTCAATCCATCAAAATTATTAATTTTATTGTTGAGAAACTTCTAGATGAATTTGTCTTATGTTAGTTTTTCTGTGGTTTATGCGAGACCTTCAAAATGTTCTTCCGATTTGAGAAATTAGATTTATCGAACAAACATTAAAATTGTGGATTGAAAGTTCCTTTTTTCCTTTAATGGATGTGCGCGCCTTTGAAAATGATTAGTTAACGTGAGCATTTAAATCGATTACAAATAAAAGACTTGCGTGTAAAAATACTTCACTGAAGTTATTGTAAAGAATTTTTCAAATAAACGGCGAGGAAAGCTTTGAGAAATTAACAAAACATTCCGTGTTAGGTTTTGTTGTCAATTCAAAGAATGAGAACAAATTTGACTGAAATGGTTTCTTAACAGATAAGCAAGCAATCATATTAAAAGTTTTGTAAATACAATCGAATAGAGCAGATTAGGATAACGTTTAATTTTTTACACAAAAATTCCGTCAGATCAAGAGTGATACTCAGAACAGAGAAAACGACTATATAAAGCACGCAACCAGCTCTGTTTAAGCTCACCGCTAAGCAGCGTGCACTAAGAAAGAGGATGTCAAGTCTTGCAGGCCCGACTGAAACCAATTATGCTATTAGCGTAACAGTTAGTAAAATAACACATATAATTTATATATTATATATATTATATATATATATATATATATATAGAATATATATTATATATATGCTACGACTCTATGGTTATTGCAAAGTTAATAGGTTTTTCAACCATAAATCTTAAATCTTGAATCTCGTATGCCACTGTTTGATAAGGCTCGTACGACCAAAATGTTCAATCACACGAGCCCACACTCATATTCGCAGGGTTAAACCCATGCCGATGAACGAAAAAGCTCATTTGAATGCATTTCCATCACACACCCCATGACTGGTTTGTCGGTAATTTACGTTTGATGCCGAACTCAGAAGTAACTATCAAAGAGCCAGTAGTGCATGCAACACATTCTAACATGCCTACATTTGCCCAAATGGTGACTAAAGCAGGCAAGTGTTCGACGGAGCACTGACGCCCGAACTTCACGTACCAGGCGTCGGCATCTCGGCTCACTCGCCACTTAAAATCCCCGAATGAAGACAAACCACGTTTGCTTAAGATCATTGTTGCCAACGAAAAGGGCATGGAAAATGTGCTACTGAACTCGTATTTGCTCGGAGTACAAAGTGACCCAAAGTGACCCTTTCAAATGAGAAGCTCAAATCCACGTAAGGCTACATTGTTGCCAAGTAGCATGGCTGATGCTGTCAGATCAGAACTAAAACTGTACGGAAACAGATTACCTCAAAACATTAGATTATGCACTCTCAAAGCCGGTGCTGATGTCAAATTACAGATTTCCCTTGAAAAATCATCCGAGACTGACACAAAGTCGCTAGAAAAATACCCGACTTGTTTCAAAAAACGAAAAGGTTTCGACGTCGAAAGCGTCGGCCCAATACATACTGTTACTGACTCATTGTTACACGATAAAAGCTCACTCGAATGTCTCCATACGAATACCCAAAGCGTGTTCATTAAATTGGCTGAACTAAACAAGCGATGCAAACGATAATCACCCGACCTCGTCGCGGTTACTGGAACCTCGCTTCAATCTCGTATGACTGAAAGCGAACTGTCGATCTCCAACATGATACTATTACGGAACAATCGCCCACGTAAAGGTGGTGGTGTGGCTCTATCCTCTCGCGACCATCTTCAGCGCATGAAGATTCACGTTCCAAACCTTGAATCAGAAGATACCCTGTGGTGTAGCCTTACACCGGAGTCACTGGACGACTGCATCATTAACACAATATATTGCCCTGCGGCCTCGATGTGTGCTCAAAACGACAGGTTATTAGAGGCTCTACACTACGTTGGAGAGATGCAAAGCTTCCAGTTACTGGTTATGGGGAATTCAACCTTCCTCATTTTTTTAACAGATCAGTTCATCCTCTACACACACTCGATCATAAATTCCGTGAGCTGATCGACGTGCTTCCACTGCAGAACCAAGTGTCCGTCTTTACTTCGAGAGAAGGATCAGAGTTGCCGTCCGTTTTGGATTTTCTCCTTACTTCCAAAACTACGGCAGTGGAAAGTGTTGACAACATTGCCCTTCTCGGTTGGAGTGTTCATCTTGTGTTAGGTTTCGAATATTTATGCATCGCTAGACGAGTATGTGAGTCCGCAAAACTATTCAGAAGGATCGACCACGCAAGTTTACGTGGAGCGCTTAGGCTAGTAAATTGGTGAGTGATTGATTATCACAACACCGAAAGACATTGCACCGCACTCACAGAAAGATTTCAGTCAAACATATATCAAATTTCGCGATTTGTTGATGAACGACGGGCAAGTGAATTTCGCTTTAAAATTTCTTAGTCGCACGAAAAAATGGATCGGGCAAAGGAACTCTGCTTTGGTTCAACACAGAAATACCAGGACCAATGCTTCTTGGCAACAATTTTGCAGAATTCGCAACAAAGTAAACACTCTCATCAAGGAAGACAAGCAAAATTACCATCGCTTTCTATCTTTGAAAATGTAAGGAAATTCTAAATTGCTATATCGGATTGCCAATGCTCGATCTAGCGTGAAACCCAGGGATGTTTAATGTGCTTACTGAGCATGGATTAACAGTCTTAGCAAAAGAAACACTACTGCTCTCGCTCAACTTTTATGCTACAGTATTTAGTCCGTTATCGATTAGATCGACTGAAGAAATACCGGCATCAACTGTGACGCAACAGCTGAATGGGATCGAGCTCAATTCAGCGATTATACAAAAACATTTGTTTCGAATAAACCCTAGGAAATCCCCAAGAGCGGACGGAATCAGATTAATTGTACTGAAATCATGTGACCAGCACTGTGTGAACCATTATTTGAGTTGTTTAAACATTCTCTAACCGAAGGATTGGTGCAAACAGATTGGCAGACAAACGTAATTTCACCTATCTACAAGGGTGGTAGACGTATAAATCCTGCAAACTACCGCCCTGTCACCTCACTTCCTGTGATATCCACAATTCTAGAGCCTATAGTGACTGAAAAATTAGTTCATCACTTGGAATCACAAAATATACTATCTGTAGCGCAGCATGGATTTGTAAATCTCGTTCATGCATGACAAACTTGTTGACGGTGTTAAACGACTGGAACCAAGCTGTTGACGAAGAAAATAGCATTAACACTTGCTATCTGGATATGTCTAAAGCTTTTGAACGAGTTGATCATTTTCGACTACCACAAAAGCTGAAACAGATGAGTATCAGCGGACAACTACTTGACAGTTACCTCATAGGGCTCAACGCGATCGTTCGAATCACGGGTTATTGATGCCTCTTGTGGCGTACCGCAAGGTTCAGTCCTCGGGTCAGTACTTTTCTCGGTTTACATCAATGAAGTGCTAAGAGACGCTCTCATGCATTGTGATTCTCTTTGCTTATGATATTAAACGGGACGCGAATAAAATGAACTTCTGACAGCTTCCAAGTGATTTAGATGCTCCTCATGAATGGTCTGTACGGAATAAGCTGCCATTCAACTTCCAACAATGGGAGGTGTTGCAAATTGGTAAGCCATTCCAGTACCAATATTACTTTGGGCAGACGATTTCGAGCTGGACCTAGTCGGAATGGTATCTCGGAGTCTGGGTATGCGGCAGCCTGAAAAACAGCCTGCATTTTGAGGTCATCTACAAGCGTGCTTACATGTTGCGACTGATTTTCAGAACCTTCTCGCTAGGAATGTTGCCCACCATCCTGAACGCCTACTTAATTCCAACCATGGAGTATACATCGCAAGCCTAAACTCCGTGGTTAAAAAAGGATAAACTATTGCTTGATAAAATATATCATCGTGCAACCAAACTCGTAAGCGATTTCCGGAAACTAGCGTACCAGGAACGATGGAAAACCTGAGACTCCGCACTTCCCTTCAAAGAAGCTTTCGGAATGATGTGATGCTAACATACAAAATATTAAATACCCCACATCATCCCTTAACACATTTATTCGAATACCGTGCGTCACGTCATACACGCAGCCACTCAGCGACACTGCAAATTCCCCACTCCCGTATCAGCTGTCGCCGATATTTGTATTCTGTACGTGTCTGTTTCCTTTGGAATGTCCACCCCGAAACTATTGTCATCACGCACAGCGTAGAAACTTTCATTTGAAATATGGACGTTTATTTGTTGTATAACGATTTAATGACACCAGCGTATCGAATCATGGTAAGTGTTCAACTGGACTACACTTCAAATAACATAATTATTTTTTATTCCTTTTGCATGAAGGAATATTTACTAGGATATGGTAATTGTGAATCTCTGTGAATTTTGTGACAATAAAATCTTGAATACTGAATCTCTGTTCGATCTCAGGTACATCTTAGGAGGTAACAAATCCAGTCACGACAATTGGTGTTCCTTTGACAATTTTGTTTTTAAATCTAATATCTAGAAATACTGCTGGTATTTCCCGGAGCAACTGAAATAATTTTCGAAAATACAGTTTTTGCCATAATAATCACTAGTACTCAAGCATGCTATTCATTATCGATTAAAAATTTTGCGATTTATTTTTGCATTGCGGAATAATTAATTACCGTTCTTTAAATCTGATAACTCAGATTGTTAAAATATTTCATGAAATCTGTCAGCGAAAATTTTTTCTCGCTATGGCATATCAAGTTTTTCAATCTTTAAATTTTCAGAGATTATAAAATAATCCCAGCAAATAAAACCAACAAGCATAGATTATAATGTGAATGAAAAAAATAAATTATTTGCTCATGGTTGATGTACATAATTAAAGCTGTTTCGATATCATGATTGTAAGGAAGTATAAACCGTCACTTGAGCGTAAACGCTGCGAATCTGAGCAACTACAAAGTTGATTGATTTCTCAGGCTTGGTCGGTTGATCTGGATCGCATCTACGGATATGTCATTGTTGTGTTTTTGGAGCGAGTTTCGGCTGACCCAACACTCACGCAAGTAGAGAAGACGACTGACAGAATGCTTCATTTATTTACAGCTCATTATGTATATATGTACAATTAAGCAATTAGATGAACGAAAGTGAGGCCAAGCTACTGAAGTCAAGCTGCTATATTGATTCAAATCGGCGAGCTATGTTCAATTGATTAAAAACGATCAATACTTTCAAAGCAGTGCGAGTTTTGACGTGCCTAGATTGAACGATCTTTACAGTCATCGATAAGCTAACGAACAAGTTTGCCCAAACGTGGCTTCGATGTCACCATCTCTTAACGCGCTTCGAATCTCACTGCAATCAGCCTATGTGCCAGCGTTTATGTTAACATCTTGCAAGGACGTTTTGTGGGTTTGGTATTACCGTCGTCACGTGGTTCGTCGTTCTTGTTCAACGAATCTTCTCATAGCATTAGACGACTGGACGAAGCTGTTGGATAGTAGTTCTTGCATTCACTCCTGTTACTTAGACATTTATAAGTCTTTTGACAGAATCAATCACAATTTGCTTCTTCAAAAACTGATACGTTTAGGAATATGTGAACCACTCCTCTCATGATTGTGCGACTACCTCTCAGATCGCTACACCCTAGTTAAAGTAAACGGAGTGCTCTCCAAATGTCAAAAACCACCAGCGTAGTCCCACAAGGATCCGTGATAGGCAAGCTTATCTTTCTAATATACATAAACGATTTACATCCCTCATATCATCCAGAATGGTTGTGTTCGAGGTGGATATGAAAATTTAGACGCCAATAAGTTCTGCAGATGATTGTGAGAAACTGCAAACGGATTTAGACAACGTGTCAAATTGGACGGCCATGAATGATATGACATTCATCATACGGAAAAATAAGATGCTCCACCTTGGCAAGAATGTTCCTTAGACATATCGATTGGGAACGGAAAACTTGACATGGAGCTCTTTGGAAAAATATATTGGATTATGGATTAGTTGAAACCTGCAGACCATGGTTTACTGCCAAAATATATATCGACAGTTAAGTATCTGTCGAAGAATATTTGCAAGATTCTCAGTGTTAACGTTACCAAGGATAATGAACGTCTACCTTCACCCTACGATGGAGTATGCGGTAAGTGTCTGGGCTCCTTGTATGCGAAAACAAATTGCTCTCTTTAATACAATCTATCACAGAGCAACAAAGTTAGTGATGGGTCTTTGCAGTGTTCCGTACACCGAAAGATTGCGACGTCTGGGTCTATGTGGCTTTACCCAACGGAGGATACGACGCGATAATATTCTGACTTATAAAATTGTGTCTACCGAAGGACATCCACTAAAACACTTGTTTGATGTGTGTGATCGGAAAGTGACACGCGGACATACCTTATCACTTTACGTCCCAAGTTCCCGTATTGATTGTCGGTGCCATTTTTTCGTTAGAATTCCCTTCCCCAACATGTGGTGGACTCTCCTAGCCTGGCGGTGTTGAAAGCGAAATTTTACTTACTCATGCAGAAGAATCTCATTCGCGAGCCTTATATTTGATTTTCTCTATTGCTTTTATACTATTATATTTTTCCCATTTTCATCCATACTGTGGTGTTGTAAATTATTAAATTTTCAACCATAAATCATTGAATCCTTGCTCATGCAATTTATCGGATGGTAGACGGATGCCAGATCCTCCAGATAACCCTTGATTAGCACTATTCTCTAACACACATCGTGTTCATTCTTACTTCAGTTGAGGCTCCTCGGGGCTGTCAGGCTACTAATACGTGTACATCAAACCATTTTCAACTCACTTGTGATAAATAAAATTAGCCACTGCAAAATCATTACTTCGCCACGGCATTTGTTCAAGGACAGAAAGACAGAATTTTGTTGATTCAAAAATCTATCAAGCAATTTTCCCGTACTCTTGAGCATTATTACTGCGTGCATTCGTCTTATCGTTTGTCGTTGAACTTCTTTCTCAATGCGAAATTTGTGGCATGTGCCGTGCCCATTTATTATTAACTATGTGAGCAAGTGCCATCTGGCCTTATTTCATTTTCACGACTAATTATTGAAATTTTCAGATGAACATTTTTAAGCTTTAACGATATATCTGAATTCTGAGAAACTGCTAGATCGATGAAACACATTTGGCCTACACTTGAAATGTATGATCGTGACTCTAATTCCATGAATACATCTCAAATGTAATTCGTATCTCTGCCTAACGCAATGATTATCCAAGCATATATTCCCTATCTTTTCAATTTTCATTCCGAGCACGCTTGAGTAATAATGTGACATTTTCAACCACACGTATCACTCAAACCAGATGAAACATCTTCTGTCCGTTGCATTGCATTTCGGAGATCATTTTGACGCTAATTAAAGGTTTATCGACCTAGATGTCTATCTGGTCTGCCCATTGTGTTGTCCGTAAGACTGTCGAATTTGTCACAAAAACACGGATGAACGAAGGAAAATTCGGTTCCATGTGTAATGAAACATTTCACACTCGGGAAAATACTAAATCAGGCGCGGTAAAACACGAGTTCCGTAACTCCGCAGTATGATGAAAACATTAATTCAGTTTTAAATACAAATTCCTAGAACATTTAGTTTCTGTTCAGCAATGCATTTGCGAATTGTTAAATAAGATCGAATCAATTATATGTAAGCGTGTATTGTATGCTCTCTGAATTTAATCAGAGGAAAGGTTACAGTCGTCTGAAATGCTGTGGATCACGACATGCCCATTTGAGTATGTCCATGGTCGAAATCAATGGAAGAATGTCAACAACAGTTACATGATTAGTTAATGCTTTGGTGGACAAAATGATCACTTGCAGTTACCTTATTATGAGGAGAGAACGGGTGATTGGACTACAAAACAGGCCATACGCGAGACGATTGCAACTTTGCAACTATTTGACTTTTCGTACCGCCGTGTCAGGGGTGATTTGAACTTGCTGTTCAACATTCTGCATACAGTGAATCACGAAATTGAAAACCCGTTTAATCTGCAAGAAGCACGTGATAGCACATCTCACGGCTACATGTTCACCTTTCTACACTATAGATCAAATTTCCAGAGGTTTTTCTTTGCTGCCCGAGTTTGTTTTATCTGAAACCTTCTGTCCCCACACGTAATTTGTGCATCTACCTTGAATATGTACAAGAATTAATTTGAAAAACAATTCTCACAGCTGAGTACATAAGTTGACATTCCATAATTACAAAACATCTTTTTTCTTTGTATGCATACCGAATAATTTTAAGTTATGGTTACTGTAAAGTAGTTGCGTTCTAGACCATTAAAACCTTGAACTACATCGTATTACCTTAAACAATAAGTTAGTAATGTATAGTAAATAGTGCCCCTCGGCGTAATGTGAAAATGAGGTGTCTTGCGGTCGAACGTGTAAGGTTTCAATTGCGATTACTTGCCACATAACATGAGTATAAGCAATGCGCAAACCATTTCTGCAATTTGAGTCTAATGATCATAATACGTACCGAACCAATGGACCCTAGTGTTCTGATGAAATAAAAAATGTATATTGTAATGTGACATTAAGAAAAATAAAAAGAACCAAACTTTATTCTAAAGTGTTCGAATATTTCAGCTTTATACTAATATTAAAACAACTCAACGTGTTTTGTACAAATTACTCATAAATATATTCCCGGAAAATGTTCACATGATATCAACAAGCTGAATCTTACGTAGTTGCTCAATGAGCAGCTCCTTTTGAAAAGGTTGTCTTAATACAAATGGGATAAAGGACTTACGTGATGAAGATGTTCCGGAAAGCAACATGGCGTGTGAGACCTATCGTCGATGATGTTATTTCTAAGACGATCGCAACATGAACAAATGTAGTTTCAAGATTATTCAAGAATGTCTTCTTAAGAAACAGACCTCGCGCGTGAGATGATACTGACAGAATGTTTAAATAACAAAAAATGTTCTGAAAGATTAAATATTAGTGCCATAAAATTGAATGAAAAATTATATTCGGTAGTCCTGAACCCGGATTGTCTACAATTTACTGTCGGATCAACGTGCGCTATAGACCAGAGTGCTTATGTTCTTTCTTCAATTAATCAGAGTGTTCATGTAATGGCATTCAATTCCGCTCATATTGTAGTGAACAAAAAAGAAGTCTGCACTACACAAAATACAACAAAAATGAATGAACTCACTAAAAGACCAAACGAGCAAATGTCCATAGAAAGATCCAATGAAATCCAACGATAGCGAGATAATCCATGCAAGAAATTCCAAGAGATGGAATCCAATGTGCAGAATGCGATAAAATGTTGGAGGATCCGTTAATCACAATTAACACGCGAATTACCACACACAACCTCGCAACCTCGGAAGAAGAAAAAGTCCGACGGTTCGAAAGTTTATTAACCGCCAAAAAGTGTATTTTACAAGCATTAATTCTAATGAAGCATACCAGACAGAAACGAATAGCCATACAAGGCCAAAACGTGTATGTACAAAATTCGAAGATACAAAGTGAAAGTAGTTCACTACAATATCTCCACCTTACCCCCCGTAAATTTGCAAGTCTCAAAATGATTGATAGAATTGATTCAGGATTTCATCATTTCCAAAATCGTCTTCGTAGATTACTTAGATTATTCCAGAGAACCAATAGAAAAAATAAACGAGGGGCTTTTCCGTGTTTCAAGCAGACCTCGTTAAATTTACGCTTCCGATTCAAAAAAGGGTTTCTGATTTTAGATGTATATCCAAATCCCCGTCTGCAGGGAAAATAAAAGCTTTCAAAAATTATACATAAATATTTAATTTATTTCGATTTGATTATGTGAACGTTTGCGTGGTATATCACGATTTTCAATCAGTTCTATGAAACTTCAATTCCCCGTAATTATGAACAACCGTCAATTCCAGCTTGACAAAAGTAGACTGATTGCCAGCAAATTGCCGACTTCCGTGACCAACAATTTTAAAGTATTCCCACGAAATCAAACAAAAATGGTGATGGAGTCCGCGACACAATAGATTAAGCGAATCGGATCACTGTCTCCATATTACGCTACTCGAAAATTCAATATTTTTAGACTATAACCGTTGCCTTGAAAGTGTGGAGAAGTAATAAACAAGAGTTGAACTTGTAAGCCAGTGTTGGATAAGATTGTCACACACACCTGTTCAAAAAATGTACATTTTATTTCGTGTTGTCGAATTAATAGTATCGCTGAAAATTCGTGTACTCGAATAAAGCCATTTTTCTTCTTTCTTCTTCTTCTTCTATGCACGCATGCCCACACATAATTGGATGGGGTTATTCGCATCGATTGAACAAACATTCTCTTGAAATAGAAGCTTATTTCGCCCAAGGGAGATAATCAGGACAGATGGCTAATTAATACAACCGAATAAATAAGATGGAATTGTTATTTGACCCCCTATTTTTGAGCATGAATCAATTCGAAAATCAACATGGAATGTTTAGACAGAATGAAAACATATCCCATACTCTCCTAAGATATCACTGTTTGGTAATTGGCCGCTAGATCAGACCCGCTACTCGTTTTTCTATATTTTTTGGCTGCTAGTTAATGTTTGAATTCGAAATCATTGTTGCATAGTGTTCGTACAAATTACAACGGTATGGAACGCAGATCTGAGGTGATGTGGTTATGGAAACGCTTTTTAACAACATGTAATTAAAGTATTCAACGGAACCACTTTATAAATCAGTTGGTGATTTCGGATGATAATATTTTCAAACTCTCACAAACGACTAGCTTCACTGTTGCACAATTCCATTGACTTGACCACTGGACAAAGTTGGCCCTCAAGTCAAATTAGGTTTGCCATCAACCCGATGTTCTTAGGTTCACTGAACATAAATCTGCTGTCTCCATGTGATGTGGAAAAACAAACCGAGACTGGAATTAAACTGTAAATGCAGAGGATGTAAATATTAACATAACTTAGGATATCTCCCAATTATTATTTTGAAACAACTCATTCTGAACAATGGGTGACAGATCTATGTGATCAGAGTTCAAGGATTGAGACTTTTATAAGCAAAGAAGAGGTAGAAGCCAGGCTATAAGAAATTATTAGATAGTCATAAAAAGAAATTAGAGTGTAATCAGTTTGAGCAGGTTTTCGGCAACGTTTCACTTCCGACGCAGAAGCTTTGTCAGACAAATGGTGATAGTCTGAACAAGGATGCAATTATCTGATTGTTCTTAAGAACGGATAGATAATAGCAAAAATGAAAAAAAACGTTTTGAATAACATCAAAATGTTACGTTCAAGTTAATTGTGTAGCGTTAAGTTGAATTCGATACATGGTTTGTGGTATACTTTACATCCAAAATCAACATTCACTCCTAGATTAAATGGTCTCTCCGGGATCGAATCACAAACACATGAGTTAGCAAGACAATGGATCTATTTGTTGTACCCATTAGTTGATTGTTGGGTGTGGCGACCTCGCCCAAGACAAGTGCGACCACCGTAATGTCCTTATCCGAACAGTGCGTTTGCTTGCTGTCTCGGCTTGGTCATTTCATAACCATCCTGTGTTGTTCCGTTCTCTGTCTCAGTGGGATTGGTCTCTCGTATCATCTAGTTGATCATTGGGCACAACTGTCTCTCGAATCCAGTACATAGCATTGATACGATGGCATGTTCATCAAGAACGCTAATATTTAGGACGACGAAATAATGGTTAGCTTTTTGTGATTGCCCTGTTTATTGATGTGGATACGACAAGTTCATTACAAATGCATAAAAGGGCACTGGCATCAGAATAATCTTTGTCAGATTGAACAAATTTGAGCTTCCAGCAAATTGGTAATGGCGTATCAATTTGCTTAACCACGAATCCTTCTGTATTTAATGAACAATTTTATAAACAAAAGAAGGGCTAGCAATGGGTTCGCCGATATCTCCAATATTTGCTAATCTGCTTATGGAGCCACTTGACAACAAGGTCCTTAAAAATGAGAGGATTAGGACAAAGTTATGATGGCGATACGTTGGTGACACGTTTGTCATTATATAGCGGGATACTTTTTCAAGCCTTCTTCAACTATTTGAATGATCTGGATCCCAGGATAACGGTCACAACGAAAGTGGAATCTTACACAGGCAGCTTCCCGTTTTTGGAGTGTTTGCTACAGAAAGTAGATGGAAAGATAAAAAATTCAGTCTATCGAAAATCCATCGATACAGGCTCTGTCTTATGATCAAAATTGCGCATCTGAGACATGTCCATGGGTCCATGGATTCGTCCATTTTCATAAAACATCTGTGCAGTGATGAAAATGAAGGAAAACAGGTTCATTGTGAAGATACCCAACGCCTCTTTGTCCTCGGTTATTCGGAATGTTTTGTAAAAAGCCAATGGATGAGTGTAAAATACCTCTTGGCTAAATCAAAGAAGAATTGGCGAGATACGGTTTGTAAACCGTATGTTAAAGGCACATCAAAAACAATCAGTAGATTCTTGAACTGGGCGTGCATACGTGTGACGTATAAGGAAGGGAAAAATATCCGTTCGACCCTATTACATCTTAAGGATAAGACACTAGAGAAACCGATGTATGGATTGCCATGGTGTTTATATGAGACAGACTTCCAGAGAACTTCACACCAGAATCGAGGAACACCGGGAGCGTGTCAAAAAGCAACCCCGAGATGCATGAGAATATCAATTCCTAATTCGTGATTTAGCCTTGGCTGAGCACACTTTAGATACAAGCCACAACGTCGACCTAGACAATGTGGAACTATTAAGACGCGGTGTTAAACCGTATGCCTAACGTCTATATGCCGAGGCAGTAGAAATATGATAGGCAAGAAATCTCCCCAAACTGCTACTTAGTCATTTTCTTTGTCCTGACTATTACCCTTGGTCTGACGAAGCTTCTGTGTCAGAAGTAAAACGTTACCCAAAACCTGCTGTAACCGATTTCACTCAAATTTCTTACATATTTCAACCCCATTAGTTCTACACTTAAAAACGTGAGCCAAATTGTCAACCGACCTTGACCGTGTTCACTTTTTACCTGTTTGATGAGAGTACATTAATCGATCACCGATCCCGCTCAAGCCAGTGACTTGACCCATCAATGTTTACTATAGGCTGCCCAGAGGTAAAGTCAAACAGATATGTTGGATGGAATGCTATTTAGTCCTGTTCCCTGTCCCCACTATCATTCTTGGTCTGCAAGAGATTCTGTCTCAGTAAGAAGTAAAATGTTACCCAAAACTTGTTCTAATCCATTTCACAACTTTCTTTCCAACATGCATACATGATCAGTCCCAAACATAGTCCAATCAAATGTTAAACAGCAATGTTCTTGGATATGAAACATGGCGATATTCATTCGCATACTATCGGCAGAATGGCAATGCAACCATTTGATTTCAACAAATATTGATACAAATATATGATAGATTGTACTTTTGTGAAAATTGATATTGTAGGGAAAGCAATGGATTATTCTGATTTGATTCTGATTTGATATCGCAAACACGAACTATATCGAAATTGTTATAGACATTTCTTACTCAGAACGGAAATAAATCTATCTTGACAAGCTGAGCCATAAAGCATGCATAGACGCATAATATGAAACCACACGTCTGTCAAATCGGCGAGCTTTTGGCTGGTTTGGTGTTTTTGGCACTAAAAGCCTTATCAGTGAAATGGTATTATCTAAGTTGTACACGAATCTGCAGGAGAGCAGGTTTCCGCTTCGTCAAGAACGAAATATTTTCCCATAAAGTCTCGAGTCGCGTATGTTTCACCTACCATGAAGGTCTTCTCCAAAGAATATTCCGGATTTTACGCCCGAAACCCTACCCCGGGTAATTAACACGTAATAGTCTGTAGGGAATATTCCCATCCAGCTTGGGCACATGGCTGAGGAAGGAATCGAAAACTATCGACAGGTTTATCATCATGCGACAAAGTGGTCTCCCGGTAACAGGAATATTTGCCTTTACAGAGCGAATGTTCAAAACTGAACCCTAACAAGATTTTACCCACGACGGATAGTAGACCTTTTGTGACTTCAAAATCCTGCATCTGTAATAAACATCCCTTAAACATTGTAAATGGCCAATTGACCTTACGGCAATCACGAGAACATTCAAAGGCTTTAAGCATTCCGCATTCTCGATTGGATATACGTCGTAATTTTTTCTCCGTAAGAATTTGTTTCACTTGGAACTATTTGCCTGAAGAAATCACACGATCAGAATCTGTTGAGGTTTTCGCTTCCAAACTCGATGAGTTCATGACGAACCATGTGGTATGCGAATGTCCCTATTGATTTTTGAGATGTTTTTTATTTTTTTTATATTTTTATATGTTCCATATACCTTGTCATCCTATGGTTATTGTTGAGCTTAATGCTTTTTCTACCATACAATTTTCAAAGTTCTGAGTTATGAGTTATGAGTTCACATGTCCTTGAGAATAGCAGTGAATAAAAAGATTTGAGTGTCTGGATATTCTCCAGTTTAAAAACCCCACTTCAAGCAAACACTGCCTTTTCAAAATCAAAAAGTCTCCTCAATGTACTCAAACATGTATTGGGAAATTTTTTACCCAAGATATCATGAATACATAATCGAGATCAATCGTGCAATACGGTGGGCTAAATAAAACTAGCCGTATAAAGAAAGGTTAATTCACTTGAATCTGTTCGACTTTCCCTACCGACGAATCAAAGGAGACCTTATCCTAATTGACAAAATATTCCCCATCCCAAACAACACCTTACAGGAATCATTCACGCGAAGGGATAGGAGAAAGAATCGCACCATGAATATATGCTGGTGGTACCCCATTCCTGCCTGAACTGTAGAATGTATTTTAATTCTGTCCGTGTCTGTTTTACCTGGAACAGTTTGCCTTCTACCGTAGTTCACTCCACTAGGTTGCATGATTTTAAATAAAAATTAGACGAACTTTTATTGAGTTATTCGATTCCCCGAATATACTGTTTAACCTAACTGCTCATCTTGTTTTTTATACACGTACATTTTTGTAACTTCGACCACCATATAGTTATTATTAAGTTTGTTTCTCTTCAGACCACTACAAACCTTGAATTGCCTTAAATAATTTTCAATCTCAATCGAACAGATGTATTGAAAGTATGGCAATATCTGATAAATGTATTCGTTGTAATAGGTTGAATTCTTCTGAGAGTAACACATTGTTTGCTCTTTAGTGGAGCAGACATGAATACACCTAATGGTGTTTGTGAAATTTACGCTTCACTGCAACTTGAAACATAACGCTGAAAAACAATAAGCGATTAACTCCACAAGTTGCTATTTGACAGCTGAAAGCGTAGCCGGTCTCCAAAAGTACACCATCATTTTTAAACCCGTAGAACATAAGATACGCTCACAATATATATCCAATAATCCAAACTCACACCACCATCCATTCATCTATCCTTCCATCCATCCATCCATTCATCCATCCATCCATCCATCCATTCATCCATCCATCCATCCATCCATCCATCCATCCATCCATCCATCCACTCATCCATCCTTTCATCCACCCATCCGTCCATCAATCAATTCATTCAATTTAACCACGCTCTATTGGATGTGTGATAGTTGCCAACGTATACATGTTTTATGTCTCTTTTCACAGTGCACTACAAGCTCCTGTCATCACCGGGATGTAGACAATGCCGCCTACGTGAAGTGGTTTGCAGACAACATCGAACACCGTGGCCGATTTCAGTGCTTCGTACACACCGTTCACGAGGAAGCCTTATTAACCAAATTTTATTCCATCAGATCTTTATTTCATGCAATTTTCTGGCCCATGTGTTTGTTTACTTTGGCTGTGGTTTGTTTCGGTCTAGCCTACGCTGTGGACCGTTGTAAAGCGTGGACAGGAGACCAGAGTGTTATTGTATAAAATCTATCATGTGTGCTAAGTTGTTCATTTTTCATACTAAACCTTTGAAATTGAATCTAAATGCAAAATTACACTTTAAAGCAACTGTTACATATGGTTCCAGCAAGAAACCACGATATTCAAACAGAATCAGAACGTGATACCTGATAGAGCACTCAAGTTACTCATGGATGAACAATGTCATGTACTGCTCACATCACAAGCTCTTAAAATCTACAACAAGAAGCCCCGACCGGGCTGCAGAGTGTAAGCGAAGACGAAGAAGGAGAACAAAGTTTTATTGGAAAAGCTTTGAAATTTCAGCTTTAAACCAGTTTTAACAACAAAAACAACGAATCCTATACAAATTGCATATAAAAAGCAAAATAATATTCACAGAAAATATACCGATGATATTAATGGGATAAATCCGACCGTAATTGTTTATTAAGCAGTTCATTGTGACAAAGGTATCGTGAAAGAAAATGGGATAAATGACCTCCGATATGAAGATTTTATAGAAGGAAGTATATTGTGTTTTGATCGAGTCTTGGAAGAACCTTGTCTCTGAAGGTGATCCTCATGCAGCGGATGGGAAATATCATTGTGGATAGTTTTTAAAAGCCGATAGCAAGTGGAAAAACGTTGTTTTCGATTTTTTTCAAGAATATCCTCATTAGGAATAGATATAGCGCACACACGATCAAGATGCAACGTTTGAACAACACAAAGTCTTTTGAAAGAAGTGCGGGGAAAATTGCAGGTGAGGAGTACAGAATATATGGTATTATACAAGAGATTATGATGCGCTGGGTATGTGAGCAACACATTACATTGGTTGCACTCACAAACCACGATGATAAAAATTGCTTCCAGAGAGACATTGTCAATCGCATTTATAAATTTTATAAATTTAATCCGATATTTTCAAAACTAAAATACCTAGTTCGTTAATCAAATTTTTATCGTATTAAAATTCAAGGTCACTGCACATCATCAATCGATACACACCCTAAAATGATGAACACTCCTGTAAATATCCAGTTATTAATTTCTTTATCAAATGCATAAACACGCCGATAGTACACGTTATAGTACACGAAATATCAAGACGCTTTCAAGATAAAATCTTTTATATATTTTAGGCTTTAATACACTTTAATACAGAATTGTCTAAAAAAGACGTGTAATCTGTCACATGATATTTTTTACCAAATAGGCTGGGACTACATTTCAATTTAATGAGTAAATTAGATGAGGATAATCCTAAAATTGTGAAAGTTAACATTAATACAACTTTGAAATACTTTTGTAGTTTGAACCTCGTATGCACGCATTCGAAGCATACACAGAAGACTAAATTTAGCATGCTAGCGAGTAACTTTGAAAACGTAACGCATTACTTACTATTAACTTAGAAAAACTCTCATTTCGAAACAAACTACTAAGAGATATTGACCGGCTAAGTAGAAAGTCGAGTAAAAAATTTTTTGAGCAAACATGCAGGGAAAAGAATGTGGGTTTCATTGACAGAGTCAAAAATTGAAACGCAAAATAATAAAAGCAGATGATGAAGAGGAGTACAAATGATTTCGTCGGCAGATAGTATAGGTAACGTTTATGGCGTATGAAGGATGAAAAATTGCCAGTTCTTCCAAAAGTACCCTTACATTGTTTTATATATATATATATATATATATATATATATTCATTATTAACTACACAGACTAATCAATATTTTCGGTGGATACACGACGTCGACAAACGAGTTTTAGCGGTTAATATACTAGCACACACAACTGGAAAATTTGAGCGATAGAACAATATAATCTGAATTTGAGCGAAAGTTTAAACGGGATTAGTCGAATGAATTAACTTCATTGGTTAGTAACACCTACAACAAATCGAAGCATAAATGTTGTAACTATATACATTTGGCCTGAGCCAGTAAAGTAAAATGCTACCTAAAAAGATTGAAATGTTTACGCTATCACAATAACTTTCGCAAATTCATTCTTGATTTCATTTCCGCAAAGTTTTTAAACTTCACTCTAGTTAACATCGTTATAGAGGACGCGATGATGCGTTGCTTTAAACATACGCCATTCAAGCTAGGCTTCAATGTTTTAACCAAAGGAATGTTGTTACGTAATCGTCGTTGGTGTCACAGAACATCGGTGTCTATTTTTCTTGTGTTCTTAGAGTTTTACACATAGAACATGGTTGTGGGTAATCGATTATCTTTTAGAACTATTGTTTTTCATTTGGGTATCGTAGAAATCTGGACTGAGCCAGTTCCTTGATGGTAAGATTCGAAGCTCGACTCTCCGATGGTATGTCGGACGTGATATCTACTGTGCTAACGAGGCCTTTTTGAAAAAAATGGTTAACCTAAATTCACCACTATGCACCAGTTTAAATCGAGTAACAAATCTGATTGAAAAATTTCTCTCAGTCGACTTGATGTTATGTCAACTAGGTAAAGTATCACACACTGTGATATCAATATGGAAGATAAGTACTGGCCTGCATTGAACCTAACTACCTGATAAGGAAAAGTTTAAAATTACCCCTTCTAAAAACTTGACACTTTTGTGATTTTAACCACGATGCTTATTCTATTATCATTCATTTCGGACCGGGAATCGAATAGTACAAACAAATTTGCTTTATCTATGTATACATTAAATTATCAGACTAAACATTGGTTCGATTCAGGATTCTCAGAGAGGATATCTAACACACGCTAGCCCTTGCGAGTTACATTCATATAATTGTTTTAGCGTTTAGCATAATAATTTAACCCATCAAAGAAACGCATTTCTCCATTCATTTGAGTAGCAAAAACAATATGCTAAATCTGAATCGAGTGACAAAAGGGCATATATAGTGATTTAAGTTATTGCCAAATATTAACAAAAGCAAAATATATTAATCCCCTGAAGATGTCACGCTACACTATCTCAACAACATTGAATGACTGTGGTTTATGATTTACGATTTGCACTCAAAACAAAGTTTTTCAAACTGATTGACGTTATTAATTTTTAGTGAACAAAAGCTAGAAAGTGGTTACATTTTACAGGGCCTTGAAATTCGAAAATTTTAGACAACGGGTTGCCTCGGATTCAACGAAGGTTGTGGTTATAATAGGAACACGCGCAGCTTAACAATTCATTCCTCACTATCAACTACACAGCTGCTTCTCAGTCATCATTAATATACGAGGCTAAACTGAATAATAATTCGAGTGAAAATAATAGATTTCATGACACTTCCGTGATTAGAAGATGTAGATTTGCACTTTCAGTAATTTGCTAGAAAGTGTAGAGTTAACTAAAGTTGACTGAGGAGTAATTTTCATTTGGGTGTTAAAACCACTAATAGAAAACTTGATCTTTTCCATCCTCGGAAAGAGACAACAACTTGACGTTTTTGAATGCTGCGGCCATCAAAATTGTGCATATTAGTTTCAGATGATTTGTCACCATCTAGCAAACTAGTCAGGAAAATAAATCAAAGAAGAATATTAGCGAATTAAAAGAATCGCAGAAAAATTGCTCGTACCATCAATTTTTTAATAATTTACTTCTAAATTCGGGAATTCAAGATGAAAAATAAACGTCAATTGTAAGATTCATAGCATTTGGCGAATAATAAATTTTCTATAAAGTTTTTGAGTTTTCAGGTGCGTCCTG
>JACCGJ010009429.1:0-30198 GCA_013407085.1 Atriophallophorus winterbourni | reverse complement strand
TGCCATCATATCCAAAGCTTGTTGGATAAATGTTGGGTCTTCGCCCAATAAGGCAATATCATCATGAAGCATATGATTGAACAGTTTAATCGTACTAGCCTTATCCAACAGTGGCTTACAAGTTCAAACCTTGTTAATCATTAATCCGCTGTTTCAAGGGTTGTACTGTCCATACCTGATGCGTGCTTTCGGCCGGTCGTGGGTTGTGTGTGAAATGCACGCTAATTGAAATATTCAGTTCATGGCTGTAGTCTTTGTTACCGCTTCTATCAAGAAGACGATTGAATCATGCAAACAAATTATTCGCATAGCTGTAATGTAAGCTTCATCACGAAACTGTATGGCAGTACCGAACCCAATTTCTTTCGAAGTAATAAAAACTTGAACCTTATTGCAAATTTGACCGTATCGATTCTGGTACCACCGATGCGATTGCTGTTTCAAGAATAAAATAAACCGATTCTTATTGGTCTAACCCTACCGGATGTGCAATCGTACAGCATGTCTGCTCTCTGCAGCTAACACCGGGCTAACTTAATTTGTCATGGTACTGAACTGCATGCGGAAACACGCTGGAGTCTAACAGCTGTTGCTATTTTCTTTTCTCATATCTGTCTAGGTCTGGGCAACCTGACAGTATCTTAGCTCACGTGCAGTCTATGGCTGTGAGGCATTTGCCTGCATCAGGCTAGCGTCTTCATACATACATCTACATATCGTTCGATTGAATGTTTATGCACTGATTAAATCGCCGCGTAGACAAATGCCAGGCCACAAGAAATTTCCTTGCGTGATGGCGGTTGAATTGTCCTTCTAATTGAATGAGAGCAAAGTTCGTTATCGTGCCTTCTCTTGGCTAATTGTTGTCATATAAAATTACCCCACGGTTATTGTGACAGATCGAAAAAAGTCTGGTCACGAAACTGCATCAATTAGTCCCGAAAAGGCATCAGCGGCATCCCTTGCACACAGCACTCGCGTATCACGATTCAAATCAATTCCTCAAGATTCACAGTTCAATCCTCGCCTCATTGGGAACACACACTACGTCCTTGGCTTACTTGAAGCGTTGAATGTGTCAACACATCCATTTGATTGGTGCTAGCAGTTCGACAGTACGCGTGAAAAAATGTATGGACTGGACCCGACTCACAACAGTTAAATGACAACCATTACCGGTACTCATAAGTCTCGCATGCTCAACCGCTTTGAAAGCAGTTGATAATATCATTTAATCCACATGTGACTAAGTTTTAGGCTGTTTGCGGCTATCATATGTAGCTAGACAGATGCTTTAAACAGTAATTTGTTTTGAAATTCGTAGCTTGCAACAGCATAGATTTATTTGTCAGATACACGCTCTCATTGTATTGTACGCTTGATTGTTAGCTTACGTTCAGCTTACGCTGGTTTTGCTTCTACCTTCAAGGTGTTCAATGTCAAGCGAGTTGCATTTGAGCCGCTTGGTGTGAAGTTCTCCAGCTACCAAGATCATTCGAAATGGGCTGTCAGTTTACGATCTCGATCAAACTACGCCGACGAGTCCGGTTGGGTTTGTCTGGGTGATATTAACCGACAGGTAATTTACTTGTCTATCATTGTCTTCTCTCTTTGCCAAATGCAGCACTGTATTGGTATATGTGATTGACCAAGGATAAACACACCTCAAATTATGTGCATTTGGGATGTCTTTTGTTGACAGTTTCAACCTGATCCGTTGTCTTTTCGACTCGAGGATCTCGATTATCATCATCCGAGGCAGCATTACATTCGTAGCCAACACGAAACACTTACTTGGCACACAATCGTGACACTAAAGAATCCTCATTAAACTGAGGTGCAACTTGGAAACCCACTGAGTAGCAGTCACAAACATCAGAATGAGATGAATGACCTCGATGGATCCTTAGGACTTTCTTGCCCTGCCTCATAACCAGGTTTCGTAGCCCATCCAATTGACAACGCACACGTATAATCAAATTGTCGAAGAAGTTGTCTACATCAATATCACATGTAGAAAGATGATATTCCCAAGTACAGACAATTTAGTTTTTAAGACCTTCATCTGTTTGCTTCAAGTAAAGTCCAGATACGGCGTATCCGTTGCGACTTCGGGGTAATAAACAAAACAAAGTTTTTAAAACAATGTATGGTATGATAGCACAAGCCAGGAAAAGTGCCGTGCAATCAGAGACTTCACGCGAGCTCAGATACTGTCAGGTTGCCTAGACCTAGACAGATACGAGAGGGTAAATAGAAATGAAAATGGCAGTGAGACTCCAGCGTGTTTCAGCATGCAGCTCAGTACCGTTGGCCAATCAATTTAGCACGATGTTAGCCGCACAGCGCATGCAGCAAAGGGATCTGTCAGTCACAATCGCGTGTCGTTAAGTAGCCTGTACTAGCTGCACGTGGGCATGGATATCGTCAGGTTGTTTTCGTTATCATAAAGGATAGCTTTGAAGCCAGGGAACGTACTAAGCGACATGATGCTGGAGAAGCAGACTAGCAAACGTCTGAAATGAAATTGTGCAACCAAAATATGCCAATACGCATAACAAGCAGGTTGTCTCTTTTATTAGACTCATTTTAGTTTTGCTCCTCGACTTGCTTCACTTGCATTATTTTCAGTTCTCGCAATTTCACCGTGGCGGTGGTACACTCTGTGTCCATGATCCGCTCATCTGGAAGGCGTTTAGCTCGATAGTCGTTGAAGTGGAACCCTGCAAATCCACTAGGATGTTCTCTTATTCGTGAAATTCTCGATTGGTTTCCTTTTTACCTTCGATGTATTTTCGTATTGTGTACTTTGCCGGTAAATGTGATATCCGTATTATGAACCCTTTTGTGTTTTTGTGCAAATGCTTGTCGAAATTTGTCATCTACTTACGTTCGATTGCAGGCAACTTTGCACTTATCAAATATAGATTTATTTCTCAGTTCAATAATTTTTTCCAACAAAGTACGACCAAGTATCGAACGATTGATTTTGACTGGTAATTTCAGTAAATTTGGGTTTAGAACGTTGCTTAAGTCGTGTTACAATAGTGATATCACTACCGATTTTCTGCTTCGCAATTTTTGCAAAATTCAACCGACCCTTCATCGTGTTTTTTATGAAACAGTTCGAAATTAGTGGTACGTAAGCTTGAGCCTTGAGAGCGTTGAGCACAAAGAGATGGGCTTCGATATGTTAATTCCATCACTGTTCATGTCATCTGTGTTACATCGGATGGTGTTTGTGTGGGAAACACATAGTACACTGTCGCACTGGCAATCAGGCTTAAAACGTCAACTAGTTGCTTAAGTGAAAAACAGAAAGCCCTAACACAGATTCGCTTTGATACTAGATGCATACGTTTTGAATGGCGGGTCTTGTGTAACCTTCGTGAACTCGAGCGATCGTATTAGGGAATGAACTTCGCTTTCTAATTTTTGTTTTTGGAATTTATCTGATTCGGTTGGTTGTTCGATCGGTCCATTTTTCACGCTCGACCTATGCTATCATCAATAATTATTTTACATTTGGGACTACTCATCAGTAACATATTTTTAAATACGCTTGCGTTTTTGCGCTTAATTTTGCAAACGCCAAATGGGCTGGACTTCGTGATTTGACATAGTGCATTTCAAGTTGTGCTTTCCCGTAAAAATACACAACTATGAAATTTTACATCAACGATACCTCAGATGCTGTCATGCTAGGTGGTTTTTTGTGCAGACGATACTAAAATTTATATACATATAGAATCTATTGCGGACTGTTTACAGCTGCAAATTGAAAGCCATTCTAATACGCAGTATTTCGGACTTGAATTTATGTCTGGACAAATTAAGAAACTGATTTTGAAGTCTGGGCTTGTGGCAGATAAAACTGCATATATTTTGAGATCATTTACAAGATTACTTGTTTGCTCTAGCTTTTTTATGCCTCAACTGGAACTCTACTCATATTGATGAAAACTTACATAATTTCCGCCTTGGAACACGCACTGCAAGCTTTGAATCCCTGGTACAAAAGGATATTCTACTAATTAATATAAAATACTATCGCGCAACCAAACTCATGAGAAATTTCCAGAAATTAGCGCACGAAAAACTAATCCAAGCTCTGAACCTCCTATCCCGCTTCAAATAAGGTTTCCGAGTGATGTGGTACTTTCATACAAGATAATAACTACTCCAAATCACTCATTAAAACATTCATTCAAATACCATGTTTCGCGACATACATGCTGCCACTCCGTGACATTATTTATGTATGAAATCACTAGCCTGATCCAGGTAATGTGCCGCACATTCAAAGACTGCAGGTGGGCTAAGGCACTATCAGGTTACCCATGCCTAGACAGATATGGGAAAAGAAAACACCAATGTCATTTAGACTCCAGCATGTTTCCACATGCAGGTCAGTGCTTATTTGCATGCATTTTCATCACACACACATACCACAACCAATTTCATGCAGTTTGCACTCATCAAGTAAGGGCAGTAGGAAAAACTGTTCTAGCGTTGAAATCCTAATTGGTATGATGGTATGAAAGCACAAGCCTGATCCAGGCAAAGTGCCGCACAGTCACAGACTGCACGTGGGCTAAAACCCTAATTAAAAGTGTTTCAGCGCTCAATTAGCATAAGCCTTTACCGTACATCGCCAAATAGCGAGAAACTGAAAGTGTTATGTAAGTTAGTGCTGGGCTGTGGGCAACATGATATATTAGGCCATTAGTTTTTTTCTAAATATTGGTTGTTCACTTGTCTCGATCAAAAGGTAACGTAAAGAGAACCGGATTAGCTGTAACCTAATAGCTCTGCACCTGTGAAGCAGAATACATTAGCCATAGTACGCGGAAACTGGAAAACCAATATCGGGAGATGATCCAAGTTGGCTCAGCAAATTGTGTACTAAGAAAGTAAATAGTTCGATTCTAGCTCATCCGATCGACACATACCTCTAAGTAAAACCTGAGGAAGCGTTCTTGGTTGTTCACACGATTCCCAGGCAGAATGTCACGAAGAGTTGGCTGGAACATTTTGCGGACAGCTGAGGTGATTGCAAACTTTAGAGTCCAAAAACGAGAAGTTCGTGATCTTTCATTGTTTCGACCAACATCTATTTCATCCAACACGTGACATTGATTTTTGTTTATTGGTTAATTTCAATCAGATTCATTACTATATTCTTAAACTTGTATTTTAGAGCTTGATTAGAAATACCGAAAAGAAATTCCTTCGCTATATTCAAGTGTTTTGTTGACATTCATTTGTACGCTTTTGACCGCTCTCTTGTTATGCTAACGCTGCATGAAAACCTTTTTACTCGTGATGCTCTCTTACACATGACATCCTGTCAGCTATTTGTTTTATACATTCATTTTTATAAAATTAGCGATTTTCTCCATTAAATTTGACTATTAAAATAACCTTTGTGTGGTCCGCACGTTTGACAGGCCTGCTTTACACGTCATCATGTCAGATATGCGCTGTCAAGTGCAATCTCTATTGAATTTCGACTCTATTTGTGTTCCAGAATGTAATACACTGAGTGCATATCGAATACACAAACGCTAACACAATCGTTTACGGTATGTGCGCTTATATCACTATCCAGAAAGTATTCCACTTTTGGTTCTGTTACCACTGTTCAACATTAAAATCACGTCACAGCTTTCAGTTTGTTCAAACTATCGATCATCTGAATTTGGAACAAGCGCACGCAAACACCGTATTCGGGTTGGTCGGTAGAGGTATCGCACATCACGTGTGAATAACTTCCACAAGATGAACGTCCAATTACACCGGATAAATATGCTACATCTGTTGCTTTGCGCAAATTGGAAAACCATGTGAACATGCACCAGCACATCTGTGTTACCCCAATGGTAGGTTTGCAATTAGCTGCACCTCGTTTGATGTCTGTATCGTTTGTGTGGGGAGTCAACGATGAGCTTGTCAACAATCAGAAGCTTCGCTCCTCCATGCCCGCTGTCTAATTAAAGCTACCCTGGAATAAAGCATACGAATTGAATAGAATACATTTAAGAATCAAAATAAGTCATATCCTATGTGACAGCCAGTTTCTGGGTTGCCGTATACCTTTTGTTTCGGGATAGGGTGATTTCAATCTATCAACGAGTTTTGTGTTGCACAATCGGTGCCTAATGTGCGCAAACGATTTCGGTTTCGCTGAAATATATCCCAAGTTTTGAGGTTGTGTGATTTTACAACGGGAATCGAAAGTAAAATTGTGTGGCGAGAACAGACGATATTCGAGCTAAGTCTTGCTTCGTTATTCGGTTGAAATGAATATCCATATTTTAAAAGCAATGAGCTTGCTCAAGGCTTTCTAGTAAATTTCACATTTTTATACATTCATTAGCAAATTATGGTAAACTCGTGAAAAATCTTTATGATTTATTCTTGCACCCCACCGTCCTGAACACTAGAAATGGTTAGTATGTAGATATTTTTCTAAATAATAGTTCTTCTGCACTTCCCGTATGCACGAAGTGTCGTAAAACTAAACACGTTTCTTCTCGTAGTTAGTTTCATAAAATATAATTCGGCACTTGTGCTGTTTGTAAAACCCTAACTATTAAAAAGTTGGACTTTTATATGAAATGGTGTGGAGTGATTTGTACAGTCTTATGTTATGTTAATTTGCTAACTTAGACATTATCGTTCCATTTCCGTTACCGATAGCAACATATTGATCTATCGATTTCTCACATTTCATTGATTTTCTGTTCGTCAACTCAGTTAACATTATTTATCTGTTAAATACCATTTGTACATAGTCAACACACATAATGGTATTCTTTCTTCTCCTGGTTCCTCGGATCTAATGTTGTATGTGGATATAACAGTAACACACGCAGCCCACAGATTCCTTTTTCTCTATCCACTACAGATGCAGCAACACTTCTGATGGATAATACCCGCTAATTTGAGGTTGGGAGTTTTCAGGACCCCAAATATGATCTTTGATACTTAGAGGAATATTGACACATTAATCTCAGGATGATTTGCAACTCCGTACGCCTATGGAAAATGGTACTGCAATATTTGTTTTGTTTTGCCTATTTGAATGCTGAATTTTGTTATATGGCTTCTTGATTGCCGTATGCAGATGTGAGTTGACTTTTAAATCGGAACCCCTCTTTTAAACTCTGACTTGTATGGAACCTTATTCAAATTAATGACTAGCAAAATGTGCAGGATCATTAAAAAAACGTGAATGTATCTCCAGGTTCATGGTAGAAGCTTAGTTGATTCTCAATGGCTGTCGTCCGTCGAATGTCAACATCCTTTCACACTGTACTCGACAACATAACTTGAGCACGCATAATAAACTGCTTGAATAGAATATTTTATCGAAATAACTGCATGTCCGTTTAAATACATTGAAGTTTCCTTTGCATCGAATCGATGCTTATACAAAACTCGCTTCATTGTAAGCGTCGTAGACATATTTAGGACCTGGAATTCGGTGTGCAGTGGTTTGATCTGAAATGATACCTGAAGTGGATGATGATTCTGTGTTGTTAACTGTTTGTGATATTTGACTCTCTTCCAACTCCGTGTTAGGGCCATGTGCTACACCGTCTTTGCATTCATTCTCCTTAGATGTATTTCTCACGAAAGTTTCCATCCTAGCCAACCGGGGACGATCATTCAATAGCGCAACGTGCTCTTCGCATTCACTCAAGATCGGTGATCTGCTGACATTTCGGCCGCATCTTTTCGTTCGATCATCCGGGTAATATAACCTATGACTAGGGCCGAAACAAGAAGAACCTACGAAATTATATACTGACGGTCGGTTGTCTTGAAGTTTCAAGTTTCTGCGATTTGATGCATACGCCTTCGGATGACGTGGTAAACTTGCTGTCAGAGCACTGAGTTCTTGGTACGTGTGGGCATGGTCTATGGTTGGTTCAAAGTTCGGCCAGTTTGCTGTGGTGCTCATGTGCATACATTGATCAATTGGATAAACAGGTAGCGAATCGCTTCGCAAGTGAAGGGCCTTATCCATTGTAGGCGAGACACAGACGTAGGATGGAATAGCATTGTCCTTCTTCCGGGCACGGCGAGTGACGGTATCAATCATCTCCTCGTCTCCTCGTGTAGGATTGGTTGTATTATCATGTGCCACTTGGTACATCCGTCTAGGAGAAGTATGAAAACTGTGAGACTTTTCTGGTTTGATGAACATTGGTCCATCAACATGGAGAGTATTTTCTTGTCCGATTTCCCATATTGGCGTAACAGACCTTGGAATCAGTCGTCGGTTTGCAAAGGGAGTGGGATATGCATTGTGGTACCATGTGTGTCCTGGGTCATTGGGTTCTACCATTTGGGATGTGTGTAGCGAAGATACGGGATAAGCCATGTAAATAGAATTTAAATTCCGCACCCTGCTCTGCATTAACTGTTCTGCTGTCCCACGGGCAAACGATTGTAGGCCTGAAATGTTTGTGTAATTAAATGATATACGTGCACTGTTAAATCTGCCGCAAAACAAATAGCTAGTCAGTCTATGATAAATGTTCAATTATTATATACAATGTACCAAATTTAATTGTATTTACAACTATTTTGTGAATGGGAATGTTATATGGAGAATGAACTCTGAAAAAATAACCGTACCTCTTGTTTTACCTTTCTTATGATTGCTAAATGATCACAACACATATCACTCTTCCAAACCCAATAATAGTTGTTAAAATATTCGCCATGATAGCGTAGATGTTCAATGAGGCTTGTAAACATTGAATGTCATGGTCAAAAGTTTGGTCATTGGCATTGGTGATAACCTCGTTAGTTCATAAAGTCGGTGCTTTATTTCCAACTTCCCGTTTTGGGGTCGATTAGCTGCAGGAAAAAGGAATAACATCTGGACACGTATTTCTGGTATAACTTTTGAAAGTCAACGCTGTCCGAATATATCAGCCTATTTTTCCATGGGCGTGAGTGATCTCATTGAGATGGCGCGTTAGTTGCATGGGATACAACCCCTTCTGTACCTTGGAAGGCCCTGTGGTACGTCCTAGTGCACCAATGGAAGGAACATTCCATTATACATTGTTGTTGCTTTAGGTGGTGCAAGAGATTTTCAGATCTATTTGGATGACTATTGTTCGCATCAAGCTGGGCAGACCCAGCCACTAAGGTATTGTTCGCCACTGTCTTTTGTGCTCATTGGATGTATGGAGATCAGGAGCCAACACACTGGTAAAGTAATGTGTTATGAAACTGGGTACCTAGAACGAAGGGTCTAAGTTCCTTGAAATTTTGTGACAACGTCCAGAACATCAGAAACATGGCTGCATTGCAAGGGATACAGCTACTCGAATCAGGTAGATCTAGCATTCGTAACACGAGAATAGCTTAAAAACTGTATATACCAATTTTCCCTTTCTATCTATGGTTTCAAGAAAGCTGAATCGAGCGACCACAGGAAAAGATCTGGGTGTCGTGTAACCTTAAGTCAGGACAGCTTTGCCACACCGTGGATAATAAAACCTCTCGTATCTTGGGTATACTAAAAAGTATATTCAGGAGTTGTACGGCCGAAACCTTATCCCGGAAACCTATTACATATTTGCGTTGTATTATGGAATACTCAATCCAAGCTCGTAGTTGAGGGAGGATATTGAAATCAATCAGAGGATTTACCATTGTGCGACCAATTTGGTCTCGTGTTACGAAACCTCACCTTTCCAAGAGCGATTATCGAGATTAAAACTATAAGATTTTACCCAACAAAGCATACGGAGTGAGCTTATCATGGTAATTAAAATTATTCACACCACCGCCTTAAACATTTGCTAAAGCTCAAGGATCTTACGGGAACTGAAAACATTCAAAGGCTTTCAGGATCCTACATTCTCAATTGGATATTCGTCGTATTTTTTCTGCCAGAATTTATTTAACCTGGAAAGCCTTGTCTGAAAAAATTATACGATCGAATCGGTTTTGGTTTTTTTTTATTAAAAGCTCACTGAATACAGGAAGAACCTATTTAACTCTAAGAGGTCTTTGAAAGCTATGTTTTTCTCCATATACCTTGTCATCCCATGGTTCTTGTTAATCCTATTGAGTTTCCACCATAAAAATATTTGAGTTCTGAATTTGAATTAGTTCAAAGCCGAAACATTAATGATGGGTGCTGACCTAGAAGAGATCCAGCTGAATACAAAGAGTTTTTCAAATTTTTAAACCAAAATCAGCCCCGGTATCCTGAAAATACGGATAGAAGTATCTTTCATAATATGTACAAGAGCCGTATGAGAACCATCGTCTAAGCATGAAACAGCTCCCATTAGATCATTACTTGCTGCCACGATATTCTGCAAAACAGCACGTGAAACGATTGGTTGAGCACTTTTCCTCTCTCTACTTTAGAGACAGTAGGTTTCTCCTTTACCGACCGCCGAACACATGGATACTACATTTAATCACGGCGAGTTCAATAGGCGATCAACTGTTTATCAAGATGAAAGACCACTGGTGGCGTCTGTCAATTAGCTTTAATACATACACTTTATGGACACTTTTCCAGTGCAGAAAGAATAAGGGCGATCGAGTGGACTGCGACAATTACCGAGGAATCTTTGTTCTAAATGCTGCAGGCCAATTGTTTAGCAAACATTTTACAGGTGCGGCTACAGTTTATTCCCAATTTCAATGGATGATCAACCATGGAATTGATCATTTTGGGACATTGTCATTTGAAGATAGCTTTTGTGTCCTTTTACGTTGTTTTCTTTGAATAAACGAAGGCTTTTTAACTAGAATACAACGGATGCATGCATGAAATCACAAGCCTGATTCCGGCAAAGTGCCGCACAGTCAGAGACTGCACATGGGCTAAGATACTGTCAGGTTGCCCAAGCCTAGAAGGACATGAGAAAGAAAATAGAAATTGTAATGCGACTTCAGCGTGTTTCAGCATGCAGCTCACTACCGGTGGCAAATCAGTTTAGCATGGTGTCAACTGTACAGCAAAGAAGCACTGCACGATTGCACACCCGTGGCTATCCTAGACTGATAAACTCATTATGCTCTGGCATGAAGGTTCCGGTTCACTTTGAGCAATGCACGGGCTTTTGAAAATCATCGAGGCGTCAAACAAGGATATATCCTTCTTCGGCATTTTTTTACCGTTTTGCTGAATCTTTGAAGAATTAAAAAGGTATCTGCTTACGGTCATATTCCAGAAGATTTTGGCTACAGAGAGTTGAAATCAGGAATTTGACCTATTAGCTAGCCTCACTTTCGTAACAAAAACGTTTGTAAGAAATATATAATAATTTTTAACTTGGCTCTGCGATTCGGGAAGCGTCATCTTCAACCTGGGGTAGAGCAGGTGATGCCTTCGTCTGTTGAACGTAAATCATACCGACATCGTGTAAGTCCTGCTTATCGACCGAGTCATTAAAATGAAAATGCCTATCGCTGTGAACACTACGGAAAAGATTATTACTCTGAAACGGGACTGTATAGTCACGTGAAACGCCGTTGAGTATGGGCTCGTCGTGCGATCGCGACATAATCCATGATCATTATCGACAAAAATTGTCCAACGACACGCAGCAAAACACTTACTTATCGCATCCTCGGCGTTTCGATTCCTATTGGTCAAATTCTCTATTTCCGTGAAGCCATTTTTGGTGCCGTCTTCAACGGCTTCTGGGCTACTAGTTGTTGCGTTCGGCGAATGGTAACTTGGATCCGTTTCCATTGGCTGTTAAGCACAAATTAGAAAAGGAGCGAGATTCGATATAAAAATTATTTAGAATATTAAAGCTAACGTAATGTAATATAGCAAATATTGAATAGATGCGTCAAATCAATAAGTTTTCAGAAAACCCCGATTCCCCACAGCCCGTAGCTAGCCAGCTTCTCTTTTTTTCTTATTTTTATTTTTTATATTTTACTCTTTGCATAATCTATTTATCAGTTTTCACTTATACACCTGTACACAGTAAATTACCTGTTTGTCGTGCGCCTACAACTTCGTCAGCTGTGCGGATTTTTTTATTATCGACCAGTCATTTCGCACGCATTCGATTGAGGCTTTTGCACACGTTTGTAGTGCGACACCGTTGACTGTATCATTTCCGGGTCAATGGAATAAATCGCATTGTCTGCAAATCCACAAACTAACTTACCGATTTGCTCACTATTTTTATCAAGGCCGTTGGCTGATTCCGCTCATTAGTAACGATGGAATGTAGTTAAATGTTAGTTTTGAAAGTTGTTTTTTCGAAGCTTGTGAAATAACCACTTAGGAAGTATGGGCGATTTTATGCAATTGACTTCATTAGACTCAGTGTATTGGTCTGAAAATGGGAACGAATAACAGTCGAATAATTTGTGATGCTCACATCCCAATCGCTTACAGTCGAACTGCATGTTGCAGCTGAACAGCATATATCCCGGCTTAATGGGTGTCAAGTCATGCATGGAAGACCATAATCAACTAGATATCTGTTTGGCCCCGCGTTTGTCATTGGTAATCTACGGAGCCTAAAACCGGTGACATGAGAGTAAGACATGGCGCAAACTCTAAGCGACAAGCAAATCGCAAACGACTAAACGACATCTATTCAGTTATAAACAAAGCTGATCTGAGTAAAATAAGAATATTACCGAATAAGTAGGTATAGTTTGTTCATGCGGCATTCACGTTCAAGGTAATTCAAGGTTTTTAATGGTCTAAAAAGCAACAAGCATAGCAACAACCATAGGATGGTAAAAATTGAAATGTAAGTGTATAAAACAAGATAATGAATTAGATTAAGCAGCATATATGTGTTCGGGAAACGAATAATTACATAAACATTCGTCTAATTTCGTTTTAAAGTCATGCAAGCTTGTGGAGTGAGCAACGGTATAGGGTAAACTGTTCCAAATAAAACAGACAGTGAGAGAATAAAATTACATACATTCAGTGATCTGTGGTCCATAGTAGATACCTCAAGCTGCGTGATTTCATCTGTATGCACCCGTAAATTCTGGTTTTTAAGATATGCAGCGTGGTATTTCGCTGCTAAGCATCGTTGATGAAATAGTCTCACAATAATTAGCATCTTTCGCAATCGGTAAAATAAAATAATTGACATTTATTGTCATTTATTTGTTAAGTAGTTCAAGAAGTTGCCATTTACATTGAAATATATAACTCGGAGTATAGTAATTAGCTTATTTTTTACATAAAATCTATGGGAAAATAATAGATAATGTGGTTGCCTCGGTCAAACTTCAAATAAATTACGGTTTCTCAATGGTATTTCACTGAGGATTGGTTTCAAACTGGATGTAGTTTTTTGATCGCTATGCTGAAAAACGATTTTACTGAAACCGAGTAGTCAAACTGGCGATTTGAGATCTTTCTTGGAAATATTGATGATTTCAAATACTACCTTTTCTTTGAATGCAAGGTCGTTAAATCTGCTTTTGAATACAAGGATTTTAAAATCACTCATGATCGTTATTAAACCTTTTAACGTCTAAATGTGTATTGCAAGGAATCGATTAATTATTTGTACGAGTTGTTAGGTGGCGGTGAACAGTTAATGATGCCGACTATGCAATAAGCTCCGTTGACTAAGCCCATCGAACACCACATCGTATCAGGAAGTCTGAGTTCAGGATGATTGATTTCGCTACACTGCTCTAAACATTCCGTCAAGTAGACTGCAACTCCGAAGCAGATTTTTAAGCGATCGAGAAGGAGTAGCGACATGTTCAGAATCAATAGCTCAGAATGAGTTATGCAGAGCTGGAATCAGGTCCCGTCCCAGTAATAGCAACCAGATCGGGTGAAAGTCATCCACAAAAATAACATAATTCATCTGAGCATGGATATATACTTATTTATTCTGTTCTATATTACACAGTGAAAGGTCGTGTGACGTAGCTGTTAGTCTGAATCGTGATAAGCCAAACATTTGTCGTTCGTGCGTCGAATATGTTGAAGCTCTAGCTTCGTTCCGACTAGCGTTATCCTGTTTCGTTGTTGCATCTTACTTGTGCTTTAGAACATATAAATTGTATTCATGAAATTGGGTTTATTGGCTTTTAGACTTTTAGATAATTTATCACTCCTAACTACGCCTTTCTTTGTACAGTGTTGGTCTCTTTTGCCGCACTTAACACTAGCTGCTTCCAAGAGTCTTGAACTGCTGACCAGGAATCACTCTGTGATTCGGTATCTGAACATCGTGATTTTTAACAAAATCGATTTAAAAGAGGGTTCGAAGTAGAAATTAAAATTTATCCGTGTTTGATACTTCATTCATCACTTCCTCGATGTGCTCAAGAAAACAGAAATTTGACATGATAAATTAAAATAGGCAACTCGAGGTAGATTACGCACGTTATTCACATTCTATAGGATCTAACTTGCTACTGAAGCTTTAATATCATACCTCGACAGCTCTCTCGATAATTGAGCAGCTTTTCCGAATTTATACAATGTGGCTCTATTTCACGTAACTCGAATTAAGCTAGCGCTTAAATATAGAATTAGTAGACACTCACAATCAGCTCATGAGCTAAGTACCTTTTTGCACAACGTTTCTACTCATGCTCGATTTCGATTTTAAATAAATAATTCGTTCACTGAGTACAAATTTCTGAAAATTTGTCAGTGGGAATATTGTCCCGTGATATCCCAACCCTTAATTCCAGCAAGCGTATGGTCAATATTGACGAACAGATGTCGACCAAAACGCTAACGTATCCGCTAGTTCGCTAATTGTGACTTAGCAAGTTCTGTTTTTACCTTTTATAATATACCTGTAAGAAACCTATATCAACAATTAATGTAAATTTATTTAGATTTTCCATTAGAAGTTCTTGATTTCCTAGAATTTGATAAAATTGAGGCATTCCGTTTATCTGAAGAGTATAAACGTATAAGGTGACTAAGTATATAATAGCAAGTGGTCCAGTTCTTCACTACATATTCTGGCCAACCGTTAAAAACTGACCTGACAGCATTGCAGAACTTCTGGGTATCGAACGGTTTTGATCGTATTATCGTTGATTTGATTCATAGATTCTGGTGAATTGAAAAGGGAGATAGGCAATAAAATGTTGACGATTGTATGATCTTATACGTCAAATGGTGACCGTGTTATCAGATTTCTAAATACGATTTGCTTTATACTGTTTTCTCGTGTACTTATTCTAGCTGTTATATCAAGTACGTTTGAATTACATGGCTGAGAATATTTAGTAATTTTGGTGCGTACCTTTAATGTTGTCCATTTGAACAACTTCAAGTAATGTTGTCGCTTTCAGGAATAATTAATGTGGAAGTAAGATTTTGACAAGCGATTAAGCTTTCCAGAATTTATCACGTGTACACATCAAGGGAAATCGAAGCCACTAGCGGTACGTAGTCCGGTTCTCTTTTGGTCTACATCAAACGACCTTCCGAAACTTATCACAGCCAAAATTGTTCTCTTTGCGGATGATGATAAAATTTGGAGACGAATCACGTCAAGCGTGGACTGTTCGCGCTTACAAATCCATTTGGTTATATTGAACAGCTGGTCAGAGCGAAACAAGCTTCCAGAAAGTGAGAAATTTGCAAATAGGAAAAGATTTCCGATTTTCCTACAACCTTGGATCGCAACAACTGGAATGGACAACAAAAGAAAAGGTCCTCGGCGTATGGATTAGTGGAAGTCCTGAGAATAGCATGCAATGCGAAGCAATGTACAACCGCATGCTGGGTATGCTTCAGAGTATTTTCAGAAGTTATTTCTGTGAAACATTTCCCATGCTCATTAATACGTTATTAACCCAGTGATGAATTACTCAGTGCAAGATGGGCACCGTGGCTACAAAAGGGCATTCAAGCTGCTCGGAGGATTTATCACAGAGCAACTAAAATGGTTGGCTGTCTCCGCAACCTACGATATGAGGATGGACTGGTTCATCTCAATTAGGATACACATCCGCGAATACGGGTTCGATTGGATCTAATATAACTTTCTATATATATATAATTATATATATATATATATATATATATAGATAATATAGTATGAGGTTGTACAGCTACAAGCTTTTTATATCCATAAATTCTTGAATCTTGCAAGCTTCATTACATTCGGCAACTATATCCCACTATCCCACTATATCCACGAAAAACGTTTTCAGTGCTTGCATAGGTGCTTGTAATTTTCTGACTTTCTCTGCGCTCATCAGTTATGGCCTTCGACTCAGTGATAGTTTGCAAAAAAATGCTGACGCAATCACCCGTGACCTTCAATAGCACATCCCCATAAAATCGATATTTTCTCATCAAAGAATATCTTATTTCATGTGCAATATCCGTTGCACTTATATTCCAGCTAAAGTTTAATATGTAAACTAAATTGGATGATATTCAAGTGCTTTCTGAAAATGAGGATTATGAAGAAACGATATTTTAGCCCATGGTTCAGAGTAAATCTCATTCAATCACGTCGCAAAATAATTAGAACTTTTCCCAGCGATTAGTTTCCGGCATCACTTTATATGCCACTAAAGAACATGATCATGTTGTGCAAAGCATGTTCGAATTGCAATTCAATGTTTCATTGCTATAATTGATGCTAAATGAGTTTCAGGCATATAAATGTCAAAAAAATATCTGTAAGATAATTTTGTTGGCGGGTATACATGCACTTATAATGAATTTGATAGAATTCGCCTTTGGATACAAGGACTATACCTAAGGCAGAATAAGATTCTGAGCATAATGTCAGATTTAGTATCATCATCATTCATCAGCTGAGGCTGAAGTAAGCTGCTATAAACGGGCACAGCTTTCTGTATTTCCAAGAAACCTTGTGTGTGCAGATACAACTCACTTGCACCGAGTTGTGAGCGCCGAGTTTATTACACCGATGTATAGTCGCTGCTGTGTGTATGAGTTGGTCTGCACCGTTTGAATTCACTCGTGAATGAACTCAAATAGCCAATCTTTTGCGCACACAACTATTATAATACACTTGCAGATAGATATTGAATAAAAATAGCTCGAAATTTATTTTTAAATAATGTACGATATTCGATGGCCAGAAGTTTTACCTGGTACTTTCTTCATCACCAGTGAAAAGCCAATATATACACTAAAATTCAAAAGTTCTTAATGTTTTTTGCTTTGAGCGTACTACTTAAAGAGCACATTTCCGAGAACGCCGATAGTCGTTAGCGAATATTTTATGAATGACACTGTTTTGATCGTTGTCAACGCAATGAGAGATTGCAAATGAGTTGTTAATGGAAGAATGTTTGGTCGAAATACTCTGATCACTTCAGCCACGGAGCGAAAACTGAGGCGTTCTCCATGTATGACTTGTTACACTGAGTTGAATGAATAACTTTAAGGCGGTTGGGAAGATGGCGATCGAATGGTTTCAAGTGAGCCCATGAAGACTCTTTATATTGACAATTTAGTTTCTAGTTCGATAGCACCAATTTCATCTTAGCCTTTGACTTCTGTATTTTTTAGTCTTTTTGGGATATTATGAATCATAAATTACGCAAATGTATAGTAGACACCAAATTTCTCATCATAAAATGACATTTGAAACAGATGCCATTGAAATAGGAAATATAGACTACAAATAAACTCACTGATATTGATTTTCCGTTTGCCCTTCATGGTATATACCAGAATTTTCTTTTTGAATAAACAAAACAATATCGAAGCTGCGGCTAATAAAATAACGAAAATGATGGCCAAACACACGATCACCGCTTCGCTAACAACCATACCTCCAGGTTGATAGGAAGTTCCGAATTTGTTCCCGGTCATTTCATGTGTAAAACGTGGATGACTTTTCGAATTCTGAGTGTGAGCGAGGTTTGCTGTCCATGCATTACCGTATACCAGTTGGGATTGCGCGGTGTCAACTGAATACTGAATATCAGGGCGTGAGTGCCGATCGTCGCCGCTTAATTTGTAATTCGTGTTCCAATTGTGATATTGATTGTGGTCAAGAATAGCGTCATTTGTTTGCAGATATTGTAAAGCTGCCTCCACGGGACCATCGGATCTCGTCCACAGTTTCTCATCAGTTATTTCTCCTTTCAATTGATTTATGGGTATGAGACCCTCGATATCTTCTATATTCAGAACCATACGTACCCAAATGGGTAGCGCGCATCGTTGCGGAACGCCGTTATCGCATGCTTCGAAACGTAGCAGATAGTTCACATGTTTCCCTTCAATTGGCACATCACTAGATTTACTGTGAACGTCTTTAGTTGAACGTGAGGTAACCAACGGAGAAAACATCAAAGTACCCGTACTACTGTCCACGCTGAATAAATTATCCGAATTCCCTGACCCAATGCGGTAGTTTACTCGTCCGTTCTCGCCAGTGTCTGCATCGGTTGCCTCAAGTTGAAGTAACGGAATGCCCATTCCTGGACCAAAGAAACAAAAGTAAACAAGCTAAGAAATTATTCTCTTCATTTCGTAATGATTTGCAAAGATGATATACCGCGCTTTGCAGTTTGCAGGTAGATTATGTCTGTGAACTTACCCTTGTGTAACTGTTGGTTCCAAGTATTTTTGTGCACCAGCACAATTGGTACGGAACGATCGGAAATTTGCTTGTTTTGTTCATGACGAGATGTCGTTGCGTAACTTTTCTTCTCAAATGTCGGATCGTTTATTGGAGTTTTCGAAGGATGAACGCTGGGTGAGTTCTTACGAGATGATGCCACTGGCCTGATAAAGACCGGATCGTTGTCATTTTCGTCCTGTAAAAGAAAATGTTGATGTCGTCGAAACATTACGAAATTAGTTGGTACGCTTTCGAATGTTTTTAGGTATTTAATGCCAGCTTAACTACTTAAAATAAACACTAATAAAATGTTTATCACTCATTTAAAATATTAGCTAGTTATCACTTTTTAGACGTCTAACATTTGGCAGGTCAATTTACACTCGTGGTACCAACAGATTTTGGGGGATATCATAGCGACTAAATATCGGTGTACCGTTCAACTAAAGAAAACATGATTTGCGTGTACCCGGATATGAAACCGGGTTCTTTTAGCTTCCGATTTTAACAAGTAGAAATGTCTTATCTTTGATTCAAACAAAGATCTTTGTTCTAGTTTCTATTGCGAACTACTATTCGTCAGATAAGAATTCTTTGCACTCAATCACGTTGATTATCATATCTGCAGTGAGCTACGTGCGACTTAAGATATTAACAGCTATCGCAACACGAAAATGTAGTAATATGTTCATCAGTAGGACAATTGTCTCCGGTCAAATTCTCACGACGTTTGACTGCAATACAACGGAAAACATTCTAATGATGCCCTTATACGTAATCTTGCGTTGTATAGTGTTTTTAATACTACCAGATATCCAGATACCTTGGTCGCTTATATTGTTATTCAGAGTTAAATTGCGTACGAAAAAGAAAGCCGTAATTTCAACATGAACCTCAATTTCTAATAGCCCTCGCAAGTTTGCAGCTGTGGTTGTCTATTACACAGTTAACATTGTTAGGCTGTGTGCAAAGGTGCCTCCATTCTGATATGTTACTCAAATCCCTCGAAATTACACTCCACTACCGGTTTCTAGCTGTTTACCGTCATCAGGTGCCGACAGTGAAATTGGGTTCAGTGAGGCTTGAAACAGTGGATAAATGGTAAACAAGGTTATACTTAAATGGCACTGTTGCATAGGGTTCGTACAACCACCCCGCACTTACCATTTATCTACAGTTTCAAGGCTCACAGAACCTAAGCTTACTATCTTTACCTGATGACGTCAAACAGCTAGAAACCGGTAGTGGAGTGCAATTTCGGGGGATGAGAGCAACACATCACTTTGTTCATCCATAAGCGCCTTGAGTGTTTAACCACGAATCACTATGTGATTCTGTGTTTGAACATCGTGGTTCGTTGTACGAACCCTATGCAACAGTGGCATTCAAGTATACACTTGTTTACCATTTATCTACAGTTTCAAGGCTCACTGAACCTAATCTTACTCTCTCCACCTGATGACGGCAAACAGCCAGAAACCCGTAGTGGAGTGTAATTTCGGGGATGTGAGCAACACATCACTTTGGTCATCCATAAGCGCCTTGAATCCTTGACCACGAATCACTATGTGATTCTACGTTTTAACATCGTGGTTCGTTGTACGAACCCTATGCAACAGTGCCTCCATTATGTTAGGCAAAGATTGGCGGCGCTTTGAACGTTTTTTCACGATCACCGTTTCATCCAACAATGACGGCATGCATAGTACCCGTTCTAAACTACAATGTCCAAATCCGCAAATCATGGTTCCATAATAATTCATGCTTTTTCAACACTTATATCACAACGCGTCTAAGCTAGTGAAGGACTTTGAAAGCCGCAATTCACGGAAAAAATAACTGATTGAGCAAAAAAGGACCAACAATAGAAGAAAATTCTGAGAGGACATTATCTTTAGGCACGTATGACATAGATATATATGGCGTCAAGCTTGCAGCAAGACAAGAGTTCACTCATTTTTCCAGGATCTCCTTACCCTTTATTTCAAATGTCTCTGTATTTATATTCATTGGTTGTTTCCTCTTGAATTCGCACCAAGAAACAAACTCAACATAATGTAAGCTCATATTCAACGCGTATGCGAATAACAAATGAAACGACACACCAACCTACGGTAACGTTTACCCTTATCTTGAAGGAACATAATCTTATACTTGTGCCCGTGCTATCTTATCCAACTTCTATTCCGAGGTTCTACCGATTTCGTTCTCAATTGTAAATCTTTATTGTTAAAAATGTATTCAGTTGATTTTTTCGGGTGCCTCGCCTATATTTCACAACCGTTCTTCATTAGTTCAGACCACTCGATCGTCAGACTTACATTTCTCTTTCACCGATAGCCACAAACCTCTTGGTTACCACACCTCGTACATCTCTGCACTACGCGTTTGAAGCAGCATGGACTGCTTAGTTGGAATTGCTTTACATATTTCAACGATCAACGGTATGTATGCAAATTAGCATTCATGTCACAACGGTGCTTTAGTTTGTTTCTGTGTCTAATTCATACAAATGCCATATTCCAGCAAAGTCAGCACGGATCAAAGTACAGATTCAAATAGATTCATTAATTACGGTAAACATTCATTCAAACGTCTATGTAGGATGACAGCATGAATTTCCATCTAGGTCGTTCTTGAGATAATCTATTTCGACTTAATTCAATTCAGTTCAATTAAATTTTAATAATCTAAAAAGCATTTAGCTTTATAAAAAACCACAGAATAATCTGGGAACTACGAATAATATAACAAGCAAAAATGGGATTTGGTTGCTTACTGAGCAGTTCAAGAATCAATTAAAAATCCAAAGCGCAGAAATTGTTTTCGATTGGTGGGATAACAGATGTAATTGCATGGTGTTAAGATGTATAGTTTTCTTCGATGCAAGGGCTTAGTGTCAAAAAGGCATCAAGGCTTCTCTTGAAAGTTTGCTGATTTAGTGAGTTTACAACATAATCTGGCAGATTGTTCCAAGTAAAACAAACTCGCATGGCAAAAAATGTCGTCTACAGTTGTGTCACGAATGAGGGACAGTTAGAATAAATGTGTGAGCTCTTGTCTTATGCGAACCCCGTAGATTAAATACGCATTGTAGAAGGTGACTTGCGGTATTCAAAATATTGTAAACCAAAAGCAAATCCCCTCGGAGACGACGATATGGATAATCGAATAAATTCAGGGTCTTTATTCGCTCATTGTATTGTTTCCGGCTGAGTCCTGCGACAAGTTTGGTAGCTCGATGGTATATTCTTTGCAAAGTCGCAACATCCTTTTTAAGCCATGCTTAAAATGCATATTCCATCGTGGATCTGATGTACGAATTTATAATGAGTGGAGTTGTTTGTTTTTAAAACCTATCGAAAATTCTCTTTAGGAGTGACAATTTCTGTGATGTTTTGTGATAGTCGAGTTGCAGCGGCTCGATATCCCTAGGTTGTTGCTTATCAACATACTGAAGTCCTTTTGTTCCATGGCCCACGAGAGGCTGTATGCACCAAGAAAATATTGGAACTTCACATATTTTCCAAGGTTTAACATGTGACACATTTGGAAATTGAAGGAGGTTGTCCAGATCCTTCTGGAGCAATTCGCAGTCTTCCGGCTTATTTATCCTCGACCACACTCTTATATCGTCTGCGAACAGTACTATCTTACTTTTGATGAGAAACGCTATGTCATTGGCATAAACTGCGAAGAGGATTGGTTCGAGGACGGATCCCGGAGGCACTCCACTTGTCATGGCTACCGACTTCGATAGGGCACCATCCACCGAGACTTGAAGAAGCTGATTAGTCAGGTAATTTTGTAACCAGGCTTATAGTCTACCAGTGATACCACAACGTTCCAGCTTCTGCAAGAGAATACTGTGGTTTACATGGTCAAATGCTTTCGACATATCGAGGTAACAAACATGGATGTTATCCCCGACATCTACTGTTCGAGTCCAATCGTTAAGGGTAAAGAGAAGCTTAGTAAGTCAAAAGTATCCCCTTCTAAAACCGGGTTGCGCTCCCGAAAATAGCTTATTTTCCTTAAGGTATTTGCTCATTTTTTCGCCACGATCCTTTCGAGCACCTTGGATACGGCAGACAACAAAGTAACAGGGCTTCAATTTTCGGGTTCTGAACGCCTTTTACAATCGGAGAGATTATACCAGATTTCCATTCCGTGGAACAGCTATTCGCAGAATAACTGAGTCAGTGGTCCGCATAGAAATTGTGCACAATGCTTGAGTATATTGCGGGTAATTTTATCATAACCAGGGTATTTTCTTGGATTCAACGATACGGTAAAGAAACTAGTGTCAATTATTACGTGTAAAATATCACAATGTGCATTTTCGAAGTCAAAGCTAGATGCGTACGTACGTACGAGCAGGGATCGAGTCACTCAGCATAAATGCCTCTATTTTGTATAAAAGTCGGTTTGGTCTGTGACGAAATAATTTTCGGCAAGAAGTGATGTTAAAGAAGATGAACTCGAACTAATCAGAATTTCCAAAAATCCAAGATGGTGGTTTGAGTATTAGCGGTAAAAACCCAAATAATAAAAAAATACGAAAACCGTTTCACTTACGTCTACAAAAACGGTCACCGTGGCCGTAGCACTCCTTTCCAAAGATGATTTTCCTTCCATGCTATCAGTTGCTATTACCGTGAACATATAAACCGCTTTCGTTTCTCGGTCCAACGGCACAAGAGTACGTAGTTGTCCACTAGTTTGATGCAAACTGAATGTCTTCCGGGATTCAACATCCGTGAGTGGCGAGAGTCTTAGGTTCACGTTATTGTGACGAAAGCTTGTATTGACAGTACCTTCCAGAGAATTCTGATTGTAGATCCCAATGTCTGGGTCAAAAGCGGTAATGTGACCGACTAAAAAGTAAGCCGGCTGGTTTTCCTTTACATGAAATACATATTGATTGACTGGCTCTATTGGCCGAGCACCGAATGAGGTTGAGTTTTCTAATGAAAAGTTTGTGGTGAAGAATATCGGATCACAGTCATTCATATCTGTAATTATCACGTCAACCGTGGCCATGCCAGTCAGAGAAGTTGAGCCTGCGTCTGTTGGTTGATCGATTGCTAATATGGCGAATTGAAGTCTTCCGATATTTTCCGCATCGAACGACTTGAGTGCGTAAATAACGCCTGTTTTTTCGTCAACGTGTATTATATCTGTCAAGGCAGGAGGATTTGGCGTCAATTGATCCATGTAGAAAACGTGGTGACCTTGGTACGAAGCTGGGTTTGGAACGACAGAAGGGGGAGGTTGAAAAATTTGCAGGGAGGAAGAATCAAGTTGGTATATCAATCGAGCGTTATCACCCACATCTTTATCATGCGCGAGAACGCGTCCAATGCGATAGCCGAACGAAACGGTGGAAGATGAGTTAGCTCCTAGCCTTATAGGATGATTAGGTTCACTGTTTTCTGGCAAGCTGAAATGATAAACGTTTTGTGTAAAGCTTGGCGATTCATCATTTACATCTAGCACCCGAATGTGTAACTTTTGTTCGTTTGCGTTGGAAGCTTCATCCAAACATTTAATTGAGACTTGAAGCACGGGGGTTCGTTCACGATCAACCACAACCAATAAGTTCAAAAGAAAATCAGATTGTGTTTGAGGTACTAAACTGGGATTTTGTTGCCCTGTAGGTACGGATTGTATTGGAGTCAAGGAGAAGTTATCGTTGTTGCTTAACTGACAGTTCACTCGGTCTTGTCCGTCGAAATCCGGATCTCTGACTTGAATATATGCCAGTCGGATGGGAGGCGTACCGTTTTCTATTATTGCCCCTGATATAGAAAAAAGAAAGAAAAAGAAAACCTATCGTCGGAGGTGTGATGAAAATGCATACAAAGGAGAATTTTTGTTCATGATCATGTGTTTAAACCCTATCTACATGTGTTTGGGCATATGCGATTTAACAGGTTGGTCGCACCAAACGTATCCATCAATGCTGTACAAGCGCAACCTGTTTACCAATGATTGTAGTTTATCAGTTTTCTTAAGAGTTATGACCTCGAGAATTCTGAAAAAATCCAGCGCTAAAATTTCGGACAAAAGTGGATTATTTAATTAGAGCGTGGGATTTTTCCTTATTTCACATTAAGCTATGTAATGCATTCGTGAAAAAGGAAGAAATGGATCTGATCAACATCAAACGTTAAACAAAAATAAATGTCACGTGTTATTGTTCAAATTGTTCCGGTCGATATCGATGTTGGTAAAGGGAATGAGAGATTACCTACCAATCGTTTCTAAACAGGTTGGTTTGGAATTAAAATTTTGATCCCCATCGCCTCAGCTGTCCTCAAGTTATTCCAGCCAATTCTTCGTGACATGTTGTAAGCAATGTTGTAAACGACTGAGCAGACATCTGCTGGTTTTACTTGGTCGCCTGTGTCAACCAGTTGGGATGTAATCCAAATATACACCTGATTCGAACAACTTTTGCACAAACAAGTTGGGCGACGTTTGGACAATCACTTGACCAGTTCCCGTGTCGTAAGCTAATGTATCCACTCAACAGAAGCAGGCGAAATGGTAAATACACATTGAGTTTACCTGACGAGATCGCTGGTTTTTGAGCTGCTCGACGATTATTGTTTTTTTTGGTGAAGGTTTTTCTCATTATTCCAGAGGTAAACGTCCAACGAAACAATAAATCAAACTTGAGACTCAAAGAATCACTAGCATTGTCTTTCTTACGTTGTAGTGGGACATATTTTTTCTATGTGTATTGAGCACATGTGTCGTGCAAAGAAGCACGATAGATGGCCGTTTCTACTTAGAAAGCTGCGCATTAACGCATTGTATTTGGTCTCACCATGTCAGAGGACGACTGGAACCTCTTGAGGGCAGCTGAGATGACAGCGAGTAAGACATTTAGACCGCACTTGGGTCCAGAAACGATTAGTTCGTGATCTCTCATTGCCTTGGCCAACATCGATATTGACCTAACAAGTTTAAGCAATATCACATGACTGAATTTTGTTTATTTTATGGTTCATCAGATTCATTTCTCAATTTTCTTGCGCATGTGTTGTAGAGCTTGATATGAATTGCCGAAAAGGAAATCCTTCGATCTAATCAAGGTCTTCATTCACAAATACGGGAAATTGTAGTCATAGATGTATAACCCCATTTGAAATGAGAATAGTCAATACAGCATTAAGCGCTTGTTGAAACAGACTTTTAGAATAACCGAATTATGTATTACAAACAAAAAACCAAGCATACTCTCTTCACTATTTTTAATATCGACTTGGCATTTATTAAATGTTGTACCGAATCCAATTTCACATACTCAACATCTGACATAGTTTCTGTTAATCTAGAGACCGTTATCTATTGCTGTTGGCCTCCTTCAGTCGATGTCGACCATGGATGTACTTCATAAGCTCATGATGAGTTCAGCCTACACAACGTTTCGAATGACTAATCAGTCCAATTTGGTAGGAACAATCTCTCCGGCAGCGCTCAGTGACAGGCAGTACTTGATCAATTGGTCACCTGATCTACGATCAGCAGCCGAGTGCAGTATCTGCTCTATCTCAGCTTGAAAACGACGCTTTACACCGTGCCTCCAATGTGAGCGGTCAAGAGTATGTTCATCTCAACTCGTTGGGTCAGTGTCAAGAGTTTTCATATATATATTTCGCCAACGCCTTTGTACCGCAAGTGTGGCCTGTCCAAAGGTTGATTTGCTGATTTAGACTTACTGTAAAGAAGATTTTGAGGAATATGACCATTTTTATTCTGTACACATAACTTGGCATGCATATACAACGCTGTCGTAGTAAGGTGAACATGCTTTGTAGGCCAGCTTTTGAAAGCATTTCAGTATCAGTCAATTTGTCCATCCACGACACTTTCGAGATACGGTGGATGATTGGTGAATGGAATGCATTCAGCTTCCATTCGTGTCTTGCGTGGATTTTCCAGATCTCACTGCCGTAAAGTGAAACAATTATTACGCACGCGGTGTATACCATCATGTTTGTATTCACAGTCAACTTGCGGTTTCCCAAGACATGATAGTTCAAATGGTACAAGATGATAGCTGCTCTACGAATCCTAATATCAATCTCGGTGTCTAGCGAGAGTTCACTCGCTTTGGTTGAACCAAAATGTGTGATCTAATGTACTGGTTTCAGTTTACAGTTTTCAACAGTGCTGATAGCCTGCGATGCAGTCACTTGATCAAAGACTTTGATTTTGTTCATGCCGCTCCATCGCGCTGAGACTGGACCTTAACGTGGCGCGATGGTTTGTGTATTTCCATGACCCATTGAGCTATGCTGGGTGGTGCTCTATGGGCACCTTCAGAGCAACTCATACCAGGAAGGTCAATGGATAGAGGTCAGACGAACACGGTTTCAACCAAACTCGCTGCCTTGTGGGTCAGGCTTTTTAGTCAAAGGCTTTGGTTGAGAACCCTAATTGTTCACCTGTATTGGCATGGGCGACTTGGCAGTATCCCAGTCCGCATACAACCATGACAAGAACTACAAAACCGAACTCCATAGTTCATCGCTCGTCGCGGACGATAAACAGGGTCGCCTTACCTGCTGCATATAGCACGGTGGGTAAGCGAAAACATGCTACTACTGGTCCCACTCTTCCAAATGTTTCTGATCCTTTCACTCTCAACAAATCTCACGTCAATCTCATCTGTAGAATTAACCGCGCTGAACATGTTGGAACATCCTCTATTGGCTTACTTACAGATCACTTCCTGAAACCACGGACCGCTGCTCACATCGCAGCTATGAATGTCAGAACACTCAGACAGATAGGCCAGCAAGATGCATTGGCTCTTACCATAGATAGTCCAACTATTGATATATACGGTTTATCAAAAACACGCTTATATGATCCGTCTATAATTACTGAACTTACTACCCAAACCTATCACTCACTAATTTTTATGCTGATTCGGTGATGCTGTAGCTCCAATTTAAGGATAGGCGGATGTTGGTATAATGCTGAATTCATGTGCCGAATCCTGTTTAATAGATTGGATCCCTTGCAAAAGCAGGATGTGCGCAGTTAGATTAGCCACTAATATTAGACCAAACTCAAAATCTTCTAATCAGAAATCCTTGTTTATTGTAGCAACTTACGCCCCGACTAACACCAATTCAGACGACGAAAAGAACGCCTTTTACGACTATCTATACACACTTTTGAGACACGCGAAATGCTCAGGTTTCGTTGTCTTAGCGAGATATATGAATGGCAAACTGGGTCGCTTAGATACATCTGAATCACAATTAGGTGGCATGTTTGCTCTTGAAGGCCAAGGCACAGATATTGGTGAACGGTTCGTGAAATTCTGTGCACAATCTCAATTATTCGTTAGCAGTAAATCCTTTCGCCATAAAAGATATCAATGTGCCACATGGCGCTCGCCCGATGGAATCCAACCTTCGGTACAAATTAACCATATCGCCATAAGTGCTCACTGGAGAGGTTGCATTGAAGAGCGCCGCTCCTTTTGGAATACCTGCATAGTTTCTGATCATGATCTTGTGAGATGTAGGTTCTCGTTAATATTCTCCGGTACGAAGACTTCGAAAAGGAAACGCAGTGCGGTCAAAAAATTAACTTAGCCTGCAGTCCAAAAAATTTATAGGACTACCTTAAGTAACTCACTCCTAGTTGCTCTGTGTGCAACTGCCGATGAAATATGGAATAAGATAGCAGGGATTATGCGGGTCGCCACAATATCAACCTGTGGGACTACACAATAAACCCCAATATTCCAACTTGATTTCACAACGATATATAGAAATTCTTCACCAGCGACGCCAAATAGCTTATGGTCCTGGACACAATACAGAGCGTAGACGCGTAAGGGATGAACTTAAACGGAGCTTAAGACTAGACAAAGAAAAGTAGCGGCTACATAATGTCGAGCAAATGGAAATAGTAAATAATGCAGGTAACGTGCGAAAACTCTTCCAACTTACTCAACCGACGGGTCCTACGAACAACGGAGTGAGTGAGACAATCACTGAATTAAACGGCACTCTTATCACTAATAAGAATCGCCGCCTACCACGCTGGACCTAACATTTTGAAGAACAATTCAGCTGGCCACCTGCGCCGGATTCATTGCCTCATTTGAAGCAGTATGATCCTCGGCCTGTTAGCGTAGATCCCCCTAGTGATTTAGAAATTAAAGCATACATCGATTTCATGAAAGGATTCAAGGCTGCTGAACCCGATGGCATACAGACGGTTTTTTTAAATTTATTCATAGATTTATTCATAGATTATATGCTTTTGTTCACGGAAAGTGGCCAAGTCCTGATCAATATATTATGAGACATCCTCCGTGAAGTGTGGTGGTCAGAATACGTCCCTCGGAGCTGGGGAGAATAGGTTATCTTAGCGATATTTTAAAAAAATGTGCAAATCTTCAGCTCTAATCATCGTGGTGATAAGTCTCACTCCCATCATCAAGAGATTAATAGCGTTCATCTGCCTTCGGAGATTAACATCGCATAGGGAATCACAGATCCGAGAGCAGAAAGCTGGCTTCGGACAGATCATAGAACTGCGGCACAATTATCTACAGCCGACAAAAGCCGTTTTTTAGACTTTAAAGTGCATTTGTTTCAGTCGATCAACATGTCCTGTTTAACACCTTACTGTACAAAGACGTTCCGCAAAATTATGTCACCATACTGCGTGCACTTTATGGTCATACATCCGGATGCGTTAGGGTTTACAACGACCTTTCACCCAAATTCCCCACCACAAGTGGCGTCCGACAAGGATATCCGATTTCTCATTTTCTGTTACATTTTGTAATTGATGCCATCGTGGAATTACGCAGCGAAGGAGCCCAGCTTTCAGAGTTCACATAATGCCAGGCGGCAAGCTTCTCGACTTGGACTATACTGATGATATAGTTCTGCTCTTCGACTCGTACACAGATGCACAGGCGATACTGAACAAGCTAGCTAGTTTTGTGCTCGCATTTGGAATGCGTTTTGCGCCCTCTAAGTGCAGTGTTCTGCTGCATGACATCGACTTATCAACCAGTACTTTATTACTTGACAATCAAGCGCTTGAAATTGTAGATCGGTTCACGTATCGCAGCAGTTGTTTCAATAATTCTGCATCGTTAGATAACGAGGTCTTGGCACGCAATTCTAAAACGACCGTAGCAGCACCAGATCGAAACAACTGCCAGACCAAAATTTAGCCTGCATTCACTCATGTTTCGCGCTGCAAAACAAAAAGTTGATTAATGGATTTAAGTCAGATGTTTGTTCAAGCTCCAAGAAGGCGTTTTTAGATTATTTGACTAAATTATTTCCAAATGTACCTGTTTATGAAAATTTGATTGATCGCCATTGCCAACAATTAGAACTAGCATCAGTTGCTAAATTGGCCAGTGTTCGCAGCGTGTTCTTCAAAATACCTTCAGACATATGCTCAAATCAGTTGGTCGTATGAGTATCGGATTACCAACGTTTTTGTTATAATGTAGTAGATAGAGTGAATAAAGTGCTGTATTTAACAGCATATTTGAGGAAATTTACAGGTTACCTTCATCAAAGTGTTCCATACGACTGCAAATTCAAAATAA
>JACCGJ010009428.1:0-17337 GCA_013407085.1 Atriophallophorus winterbourni | reverse complement strand
GTAAGTACTATGAACGACGTTCAGATCCAAAGAACCCTCCATAGTTTCTGCATCTGATACTGCCATATCTTTTTCCGTAGGACATTGCATGCTGCCACGCGGCATTACATGCCAAAGATCACTCTTCTTTGGGGATCCTTTGTTGTCGTCGGGCACAACAACGTGTTTACCTTTGGTGATTCTGTCCAGGCTATTATAACCTGTTAGGAATTTATCACGATCGTTCTGTGAGATAAATTCAACTAAGAGAGGCCTTGGACTTATGCCTGTCGCACCTTTGGTGCTCTTCCACACTCCTGACCGATGAACGCGCCTTATGGCTGTGTCTGGACGCATTTCAGCATTTCGGAGCAGATTTCTTATGCACGTCCGGTCCAGTGATCTACGTGCTTTAGCCTCGCGTATGTAGGGTTGATCCTGATTCAGCACCAGGACATTACGAGATTTATCTCGAATCCCTAAACGCGCTGATTTAATCATTTCAATGTCACTGGAGACTTTCTCGAGGTTAGAAACGACAGCAGCAAGTAGGTTTGAATGAGAGGAAGGAAGCCCACTGGTATTCAAAATCTGTTTCGATTCAGCCTTACTTCGACCTTTACGATGCTTCGAAGGCGAACCCTCTGCCGTGATAGTAGCAGCTACAGCTTGAGTCGACGCACTATCCGATTATGTTGCTGTTTCGAGGCTTTTTAGAACGAGAATTTTTTCTCGTAATAACAATCGAATCAGCCTTAACCAACGGAATATCTTCTTTGGTGCTATCGCGTGGCTTTTTAGGACGAGAAGATTTAGTCCCCGTATAATTAGATTTGTTGGGCCTCGTTGTGCTCTCCCTCACAACTTCAGCATAAGAGTTTTTCGGTTAGGTTGGTTTGGAGTGACAGGTTGCCGGGGAGAAGCGATTTTGGGTTTTTCTGAAAATGTCTTTTTCGCGGCCCATTGGCACTCGCTGCACATCCATTGAAGCCAACGCTGCGCTACATACACCTTATAGTGCTCGGGATGTATTCCAGAACATTTCGGATGAGCCCATCTCTTGCAAGTATGGCACTCATTACCCTTAGATACCTTTCGGTGACATGAATTTTTCAAGCAACTAGCATTAATCATTGTGTAATCAGTAATGGAATAGTGAGCTAGAAAATAATTTCAGAGAGCGTAATAGAAAGCACGTCAAATTTGAACGTACCGCGTCACCAGGCGAGGTTGTTTTTGATGATGATGTGGAAGTATTGGAAAGGTTTCAACATGCTGGAAATACCGAAAGCATCTGGTGTAAGGTGAAGTTTAGCTCTGGGGCTGCATCACGTGGGGTCATTTACCGCTTACCTGGCGCTTACGTTCCTGCGTTGTTATCAAATCAAACGGTGTGTTATCACTGGTGACTGTATCGTTCTTGGAGATCTGAATGCTCCCGATATAAACTGGGCGGATTTAGTTTCACGGGGCGAACCGTTCCAACAAGAATTCCTAGATACAATCTTGGAGCTGAATTTGGTGCAGAATGTAAACGATTCTACGACGATATGTGTCGGACAAGTTCCTTCGATATTGGATTTGGTGGTCACCCCCAGATTTTCAGATGTTACGAATCTGTCGATCGAGACCCCTATTGGTTGCAGCGATTATTGTTCTTTATGGTTCGTTTGGAATCGGGGTCTTCAACCGAGAATACGTACACATGCCCGGAGAAACTACTTTGAATTAGAAACAAAGTATCTAATCACGTCTGCATACTCGATTGACTGGTAACTCCTTTCATCTACGAATGTTGATACCCGTTGGTTGGACTTCGTGGGTAAAATCAGATCGCTCGAAAATCATGCCCCATTGATGAAATGAAGATCCCCCGCTAAGGGGCTGCCGCAAACCACACATGGTGGGCTATTAGTCGGTCGATCTAGGAGATTACTCCACAAATGTTTCGCATTCCTTATTCCACATACGTGAGACCAGTTTTGGAATATGGTTTGCCATCAACCTATCCACAAACTAAGGGAAAACGTGACCAGTTGGAAAAATTGCAAAGGCGGGCGACGAAACGAGTACAAGGATTGAAATCAATTCCTTATGTGGAGAGAGTTCAACGCCTCAACCTCATGTTGCTTAGTATTCGGCGTGTGCGCTACGTCACGCTAGAGGCTCACTGTCATTTCACATCAACCTAGGCCTGGACAACCTGACAGTATATTTGCCCATGTGCAGTCTACGATTATGTTGCACTGTATCTGGATGCACGGATGTGCAATCGTGCAGCATTTTTCTGCTGTGCTGCTAACATCGTGCTATTTTGATTTCCACCGGTAGTGAGCTGTATGCTGAAACACGCTGGAGTCTCACTACCATTTCTATTTCTATTTACCCCCTCATATCTGTCTAGGCCTGGGCAACCTGACAGTATCTCAACCCACGTGCAGTCTCTGACCGTGCGGCACTTTGCCTGGATCAGGCTTGTGCTTTCACATCACATCACATATTACTGGGAGCTTATGGTGACGAGCTGCGCGAGTTTTTCCCTCTCGTGGCGGACTCAAGAACCCGTGGCCATGCTCTAACGCTTCAAAAGGACACTGCCTAACAGGGATTCACACTCTCAACAATTATTGATAACTTGTGGAATGCGCTTCCGGAAGAGGTTATTTCAGCAAGATCTAAAAATCAATTCAAGCAACTAGTGGATAAGGTACTACCTGTAATCACGGCAAAGCTGTACAACGCGACAGAATTTCTTCAACTGAGGTTCTGCTGGACTATGTTGCTGATATGAAGAGATGCGGCTTACATGAACTTGACCCTCTGTCGTCTATCAAAAAGAAAAAGAACCTTCTTTCGACATATACAGGCCTCAGATCGGATATACCAGCCGGTAGACGCGTAGGAGGAGCTATAATACTCATACAGCATGGTATTAAATACCAAGACTCGCATCAAAATGGCCACCTTTGGCATCCAGTTAGTCTCAGCAATCGTCACTGACGGTAAGCTCTCTTTTGCGTTAGGCTGCTTATACATGACACCCAGCGTTTCTGACGAGGAAGACTAAAAACTTAAGTAACTTCTTACCAGGTTGCTCAGAACAGCCCCAAAAGTGTATTTAATGGGTGATTTTAACATACCGAGTATTGACTGGGACACTCAGACAACCTCTGATAAAATTTCCCAGACTTTGATTGAAATCTAGTTTTAATCAACGTGTATGTACATCACTTCACTGAGTTTGTACTTTTCTACAAATTGCGTAGTTTTCTAGGTCTCAACTCCGTCAAATTTGATTTTTTATCTACTGAGTGTGTTGCATTTGAGCATTACGTACTCGGTTCCCATATATTTCTCTCTCAGCCAATGGTTATTTAAATATGTTCGGGCCTGGGATGTGTATACTAATAAGTTTACTTGTCTCTCGAAATTTGAAAACACTTGTATAGGTCAGTATCAGTATCACAAAGCGATAGTCAGCCAAGTCGAACCGAGTGCCCAGATATGTATGCAAGCACAAGCCTGATCCAGGCAAAGTGCCGCTCAGTCAGAGACTGCGCGTGGGCTAAGATACTGTCAGGTTGCCCAGGCCTAGACAGATATGAGGGGGGAATAGAAATGGTAGTGAGACTTCAGCGTGTTTCAGCATGCAGCTCACTACCGTTGGCCAGACTACCGTGCCCAGATTCTTTCGGTGGTGTGCTTGTAAAAACCCGCCACTACCAGGATTGATTCGTAGAGAGCACAGACGTGTCTACCTGTGAATGAAAAATGGGAGAGGTCTCATCACCGTAAGGTGAAAGTGTTAATGCATGTTGCATGTCCAATCGAATGAAAAGACGATGGACAGCAGTTAATTTCGACAAAAAACGAAAAAATGGAAAAGAAACGCTTTTTTGTGTATTTCAAAAAGATTTTCACAAGACTTTTGCTGCTTTTGACAGTAAATAAGAAAGGGTTTAATCCTATGGGCAATGCTCCGTTCGTCCACCCCATGTTTGAACGCATTTACTGAAGCTGCGGGAAGTGACTTCCACGCGGTCACTACACGGATGCTAAACAAGTGCTTTCTGGATTCCAGCCTGGTGTGCTGTTTACTTAACTTGAAAGCAATGAAAGTCACCTTTCTGTATCCGGCAATGATTAGAATCATGTTCTGGGTTTAAATTGATTTAGAACATATTAATGAGCGCATACTGTTGTATGGTATGAAAACACAAGCCTGATCTAGGCAAAGTGCCGCACAGTCAGAGACTGCACGTGGGCTGAAATACTGTCAGGTTGCCCATACCTAGACAATTATGACAAAAGAAATAGAAAGAAAATACTTCTGTACAATTATCGTGGCTATCCGTGATGTCCGCTCAACACTGAAAGATACGTTGAATTCTGATTCTAAGAAATCAGCTGGTTAACGCATTTTTAAGGTAGATACTTGATTAGTTTGACAAAAAAACCACTGAAAATATTTACCAAAGGAGAAGAAATTCTCATTGTTTTTAGTTTATAATATCATAATTTTCAACAATAGATTTCAGCAGTTTTATTTTTTACAAGCTATATCTTACGATATTCTCATTGATTTATCTGTTTTAGCCCCACGATCGTCCCCCCGACTATCAAAATGCTTCCTCTTCAACGTCTTCTCCGCCCGCTTCGTTCTATGTTGTATCTTTCCTGCTCTAAGCGTACGTTCCTTCCATCCGACTATAATTGTCGGCATCAATGGGATTCTCGTTTGTCCCATGAGGCTTTCCATAGTATCCCAGCTCGTAAGTGATTTTGCACTTTTGTACTAATTCACGCCCAGGTGATCTTGGTGTGAAGATTTTGAAAGCTACCGAAACTGGGGCCAGCGTCTCTCCATTGGATTTTGACATCGTAATTTACATCCACAGTTAACGTTTCAGTTTTCTAACAAACTTCACGAGCTAGACGTTGTGGCTACAGATTTCATTGAGAGCGTCATTTATCGGTACAGTTTTGTTCGGTAGCTCATGTCCACTCTACAGGTATGCAAAATCTCAATCTGTTCTTGACGTAATGGAATCCGCACCACATGCTATTGTTCGTGCTTATATTGATTTCGGTCAACCCTTACGTGTGCTAAATCTGGCGAAACAACGCGTAATTCTTCACGTTTGGTTATGAATTTCAGGCATCCACAGCAGTTTTCCTTGACTCAGTTTCAGCCAATTTGTTGATCGATCATTTCATTGATCAACACGCGTGGCTTAGTGCTCTTGACGTGATTTGGGAGCTCCATTTGCAAGAATATTTCTCTCCGTTGCTTCAACATGATATTAGTCCAGTAACCGTTGCCTCCACGTTGTACACATGCAAAGTGTTACTCGACACAGGCCTAAAGGGTCCTGAACCCATTGAACTCGATGAATCACAATCCAGTGACGACGAGGTATGTGCATGTGAATGCTTTTGATACCGACTCTCATTTGTTGTTGGCCTCCTTTGGTCGATGTCGACCATGAGCGCATGAAGGTTTCATGCTCCACAGTGTTTTAAATGGCTAAACAGTCTGATTCGGTAGGACTACTATCTCCCGCATCGCACGCAGCTGTAGACAATACTCGATCGATCAATGTCACTTGTACGATGATGGTGTGGTCTTTGACCAGCTGTCGAAAGCAGTATTTGCTCTTTCTCAGCGTGAAGATGACGCTTTACACAGTATCTCTAAAGTGAGCACTCAGAAGCGAGTTCTTTCTAACACCCATAGTCAATGCCAGAAGCTTTCATATCTCTTTTTACAACCGTCTTTGTACCACAAGTGCGGTCTGTCCAAAGGTCGACCTCCTAATTTTAATTTGCCATAGAGTAGATCTTTTGAAATACGACCATTTTTCAACCAGCGTAGATGGCGCTGTCGTAGTGAGGTGAACATGCTCTATATCTCAGCTTTAGAAAGCACTTCAGCAGTTGGTACTCTGTGCATCCAAGATATGTTCTAGATGCGACGGATGCTCCTTAAATGGAAAATATCCAGCTTCCTTTCGTATCGGCAGTAAATTTAATCTACACGCTCCGTATACCATCATCTTTATTCTTCAATGTCAAATTGAGTGTTATTAAAACCACTAAAGCTGTGTTGGATAAAACCTGAATCTCTTTTCTTGTTAACGAAACCGAATACAAGCAGCAGCAATGATCACCTGAGACTCTCTTTCTCTCTTTGTGCGACTATCTCCTCCTGGAGAATGAGTCGGCTTCAATGAAGATTCTTGGGAATTTTGGTACAAAGCGGCGTCCCCAGCACCACTCGGCGTTTATTCGAGTCAGCTTCTCTAGCCCTTGCACAACCAAGTGCGACCTGCAAGGCAGCAGGGAGTTGCCAGAAAGATGTGGTGTGCACCAACTAACCGTCTGCCGGACTCTGTTTCAGAGACGCCTGAGACGCACACCTTTCAGTCAAACAGCCGCATTATAAACCCATCTTTTCGATTTCAGGTCGAGTACAAGTTCGTGAAATATGTCCGCAATCCAAATTACGATAACCTGTTCGATGTTGATCGTTCTCGTCTCAAGCTAGGGTTCGTTCTTTTCCGTCTTTCGGATTTGATGGAAAAACGTCCGCAATCCTTTTGCCGCACTCACGCGATTCAAGAATCATTCAACACCTTTGCTCGACCGCTTATTGCTCATTTGCGTTTATTCGGTTTGGCCTACTCGGATCAAGTCGACAAGCTCAGTGCCACGCTTCAAAGCATATCAAATGAAGGCCAATTGGTGGATTGCGCTTTAAGTGGCTATGTGGTGAGTGACTCTTGTTGACAAAGCGTTCACCTTTTGTCGATTTATGCTTCTTTGCCGATTTTGGTTTCTGTTGTATCAAAATCAACCTGCGATCGAGTTTCAGGCAAGATGTTCAATTTTATATCATTATCGCACGAGATCATGTGTTAGTACGCAAGATTTAACTTACGCGTATTTGCATTCGGTTGTAAACGTTGCTTGTGTGTACAAAGTAATGTGTTGCTCACATCCCCATTCCTTACACACAACTACCGGTTTCTGGCTGTTTTCCGTCGTCAGGTGGAGACAGTAAGATCAGGTTCAGTGAGCCTTGAAACAGTGGTAAAGTGGTAAACAAAGTTATGCTTGTATGTCACTGTTATATAGGGTTCGTACAACGAACCACGATGTTCAGACACAGAATCACAAAGTGATTCTTGGTCAAAGCCCTCAAGGCGCTTATGGATGACCAATGTAATGGTTTGCTCACATCCCCATCCCTTACACACACCCCGGTTTCTGGCTGTTGCCGTCGTCAGGTGGAGACAGTAAGATCAGGTCGGTGAGCAGCAGCGTCAACCGCCAGAAACCGGTAGTGGTGTGTAAGAGCGGGGATTGTGAGCAACACATTCTTTGGTCATCCATAAGCGCCTTCTTCCTTGACAGCTTTGCAAGAATCACATTCTGTGATTTTGTGGTCTGAACATCGGGTTCGTGTTTTGTGTATTCACGTATGTAGTACTCCTGGCCTACACAGATAATAAGTTGTTTACTAAATTAACATTTAGCCCCCACCCACCCCCTGGTCATTTGCCACTTGTCAGGGGTTTTCGATTTCGTTTCTTGCTTTCGTAGGTTAACGGTTGTCCCCCAACACACACACCACACACAATCTATATATATATATATATAATATTATAATATATATATATTACCGCTTGCGTGGTGAAAAACAGTGAGGTGTCATTGCCATTTTGCTTATTCCAATATCTGTTTAGGCTTGGACCACTTGATAGTATCTTAACCCACATGCGGTCTGTGACTTACCGTAGTTACCTGTATCCGGCTTGAGCTGCACCTTTATTGAGCTGCATGCGGAAAAGCACTAGAGTTTCACCGAGATTTTCCTTTTATGTCTTAGCTTGGATAGCCTGACCGTTTCTTAGCCTTATGTGTGGCACTTTGGCTGGATCGTGCTTGTGATTTCGTACACACATACATACATATATTTAGTCCTTCAGATGCTTTTTTGTAGTCAAATCACAATATGCTCATTTTATACATCCACAAAGACGCATACCGTCGCTATCCGATCATAACATTGTGTCGTTATAGTCTTAGCTGAAGTTGTGTTTGATTGTCATTTTTATTTTCAACCCATCCGAGAATTGACGGTGGTGTTTTTTGCTTGCTATCCTTTTCTGCCTACCAAGACCCAGCGAATATGGAACTCAATATTTTGGTGGTCATTCTTTTGTGATTTCCAACCTCCATCTCGACGACAAGCTTGCGAATCAGCCCCCGGAAGCCTGGATCTCAAAATTTTATTTCCTCATCAATCGCTGATCCTCGATGTTTCATCCATGCAGTGTTTAGTATTAATAATTTGAAGCCCCAAATGGCTACAGATTGTTTGCACCTTTATGCTATTCTTCTTCAGGTTTCTCAACTCATTCGGGCTTTGGAAGATGCAACTGTTCGAGAAACTACTGCCCCGGTTTCTCGTGGCGTTCCTGTGTTACCTAGCTCCGAGGAGGTTGAAGCTTGTCTCAAGGAACTGCAGGTATTTCTTTGTTTATCACAACTTTCAGCGATTAAAACCTATGGCTGATAGCATAGAGGATACGTTCTCTGTCAGTTTGGAAACCTTTATTCAGAACGGTATATTCGGTGACAAAGAATGCATGGCCAAAGAGATCGCCGCCGTGGAAGATCTTTACAAGCAGTTTTCCTCTCGCCGTGCTCAGCTCTGGAATGAGCAATTGGAGTCTGCGCGAAGACAAAATATCATACAGGGAGCAAAACAATCTCTTCGCAATGTTTTGGAAGAAGAAGAATTGTTGAGCTACTTTGATAAAAAGCATGACATCCAACGAAAAGCATGGTTAGCGCCACGCACTCGAGCTGAGCGCCAATGGTCCCGGTGGAAGGAGTTGAAACAGGATTTGGAGCGTCACAAACAGAAGCAAACGAAAACATTTTAACAGCTACTGCGTTTTGACATTGTAAATAGTAAAATTAATCTTTGTATGTGTTCTTTCTGTTTCCAAAACCTGGTTTTGATTTGTGTGGCTTGTTTCTAATCATCACTTGCACAACAAGAACGTTTGTATATGAGATGTGAAAGCTACGGTCATTGATCCTACGAGTTGGGAAGAACGTGCAGTTAACCGCTAGATTTTGAGGCACTATGTGAAGCGTCATCTTCAATCGGAGGAAAACTTACATTTCTTGGGGCTGCTGTACTTTACTTACTTTGTGCGACTATCTCCTCCTGGAGGATGAGTCGGCTTCAATGAAGATTCTTGGGAATTTGGGTACACTGTGGCGTCCCCAGCACCACTCGGCGTTTGTTCGAGTCAGCTTCTCTAGCTTTTGTACAATCAAGTGCGACGTGAAAGTCAGCAGGGAGTTGCCAACAAGAGGTGGCGTGCACCAACGAACCGTCTGCCAGATTCTCACATTTTCCTCAGGGTTTTCTCCCGAAGCCGTTCCCGCGATCGGGTATCCCGCAAGGCCGCGGAGGTTTAAAATCAGGGTTTTACTTCGCTTAGATGAAATGCCCTCCCAGGCTAACGAGCTCCATCTGCCCGAAGTAAACTGGTTTTCAGGCACCAGTCACTCGCCCTCGCCCCTTCTCCTGTTGATAGAAGCAGTTCCGCCGGGCTCGGGGAGCCACTCGTGCAGGCCAGAAGCTGGACTTGGTTGTCAGAGGCTATTTGAGACGCGCGCTACATGGGAACATTTTATAAACAGTGGGAGCTTATCCCCAATGCCACCCCCGGCTATGACAACCTTTAGGGTGCTGTCTTCATAGGTGGATTACCCGGCTCCATTGATGTCTCGAATCACACCAGCCCACGCGCGTCGATCGGAGGCGAGATCGCTGCAGATCGTTAACCAATCGCGTTCCCACATTCAATCGTCGTATAGGGTTCGTAGTCCCAGAGTATCTACATCCTCCACCGTTGACAGCCAGGTCTTCACTTGACCGCCTTGTCGCTGACGCCAAGTACGAGCGTTTTTAGCGTCAAGGACAGTTTCGTTGGCGTTAAATCTGTCTTTCAGAGAACGTGGCCAAACCACTGCAGTGTTCACGATTGGATATAAAGGGAGAGCGGAGGTATTTCGTTTCTTCGCATCCAAATGGCAGCGTTAGATACCTAGTCCACGCCGACTTCGTGTAAGCGCCTCCCATAGACGAGATACTGCTTATTGTTGTTGCAAACACGTGAAACATGGGATCATCCTGCGCTTGCAATGAACACCCATGATCAGCGCCAACCCAAGGTAGCCAGCACGTACGATATATCGGGGCTGTTATTGATGAGTGAACCCCGCATGATGCTCGTTAAACAGCATCCGACAACTATATGAAGGTCGTAGCCTACGTAAGTGACTTTCTCACTGAGGATTGTGAAGCTATGGATGACTGCTTTGTTTTTAGCTGTTACTCCTGTCTTTTTATCCTTCATCATTAGTTCGCGAATAATTAGAGCTTCGTCGTCCATCGTTCTTTGATGTCTCCCACAAAGTTCCTCTGATCGGTGGTGTTGTTAGACAGTCTTAATTGATGAACTCGGCATCGGCACTGTGTTTTTCCTAAATTGGCGTACAACCGTGGCAAAAATAAATTAGAGCGCTTCAGAGTAGTATAGAATCTGTTCAGTAGTATGCGAGATCAGAGTATACACTTCGACTGTACGTTGCATTAAATCAACAGTAAGGTGTCAACATGACAGTTTTCTTATGGCTTTCACTGCTTAGCAGAGGAACTTCCGTAACAGATTTTCCGCTAGATTGGTTAGCCTCTACTTGTTGAACATACCTTCGTTTCACTGCAATGTACTCAGGTTTCCACCACTGAGCAAAACCGAGATTCGTACAGCTACACACGCAGATTGTGAGCTATTCATAATACACGGTATGGCCGCCTGAGAGAAGGGTCAAATGGTTCAATTGACTTGACCACACTAGGCTACTGCTAATGCAAATCTGAGGATAAGATGCATACGCGCAACATCGAAATTGCTCACGACGATCTTGGTAACATTTTTAGTACCGTACGGCTGTGCAATCTTGCATTGCTCATGTACTGCGAATCATCACCATGCTAAAGTGATTTGCCAATGGTACTAAACTTAGTGCTGAAACACGCTGGAGAATCACTATTATTTTTACTCCCGTACGTCTGTGTTAGGATGTGCAACGTGACAGTTTCCTATCTTACATGCGGTCTTTGACTGTGTGGCACTTTGCCTGGATCAGGCTTGTGATTTCATTTCTAAAATTTGAGCCAAGACCCGTATGCGATGTTTCGTTTACCCTACTCATTCAACCTGAACCTTTCAGTAATTTTCATGTGCTCTCACGTCTTTTCCACGTTCCAGCTTACTTTATCTCATACGTCTTACTCATACATCCGACATGGTGAGTTTCTTTTCTAATCCGTCATTCTCCACCCAACTCACAGACACAGTCATCTTATCTAATCTCGTTCATCCGAAATTTGATGGAACAGTAAGTATTGCATTCAGTGTGGCCACCACAATTCTCGTTTGTAGCAGTTCCAAGGATGTCCGCGAGAAGAAAAAACGTCAGTTGGAAACCGAATTCACACAGACAGGGGTTGCGTTAAACAATAGTCTTTCCGGTACATCCGCGCGTCACTTGGTTACGCCTTTGCATTTCAGAAAAATTCGAGGATGTCACAAAGATACTGAATGTGTACAACTCAGTCTCGGAGCGTATTTTGAGTAAGATTTCCTGTGACGTACTTACACTCCTCCAGTTAACATGGATGTGCTGGGCAAACTGAAACGAGACCTAGTCGACTGCAAAAGCCTGTTGTATTGCAACCGAGAGGAGTTGCGGCGTTTGTGGCTGGAGTTGGTTGAGCAACGACATTGTATTGACCTGTTGGACATGTTGGATCGTTTACAGTCGGCCCCGGATGCCATCAACACACTGGTCAGTGTGCGTGCGTGGCCCGAGGCCACCGATTTGACGCTGTACACAGCTGAATTGTTAAGATCGGAGATCGCAGTTGTTCCGGCGCTGAATGCGATCAAAGCGGAATTGGCCATGAAACAAAAGGTCAGATTGAGTGTTGGACACTGTACCCATCCGGTTTCAATTACATATAATATTTGGTGTGACATGTGAAGCCAGATTTGGCCTTCGTGGTACGAGTTTCTATTTGCGCACGTGCTATTTCGTAGTACATTTTCCTTCATAGTTTATATCGTGCTACGTTGATTGTCATTGGTCATGAGAGTCAATCTCACCATCATGGTCGCCTTTCAGTCGTCTGGCTTGGTCTGGGCACAGTCTATCCCAGGGCTTGCCCTGATAACACAGCTCTGCGTTGCGAAACAAATACGTCTAACTTGACAACATATTCTCCAAAACATCGCGTAAACCTCTCTGCTCATTTGTCCAGTCTGCCCTCTTTTGCTTCCTGCTTGATCTGGCTCCGTTTCTGTGCTGCATGTTGATAATGAGGACATTTTTAACTATCGTTTACCATCTCATTGAGTTCGGCTCTGTGTATGCTACATACTTCCTTTGATAGAATGATTGATTTCCAACCGGTAGTGAGCTGTATGCGGAAACACGCTGGAGTTTCACTACCATATTCCTCTTTGTCTAGACCCGGGCAACCTAACAGTATCTCAACCCACGTGCAGTCTATGATTGTGACTCCATACATGCTTCCGTTCAACCATACTCATTAATGCCATACTTTTTCTCTCCTTATCGATCGCTCAAACGTTTATTTTTCATATACTCGTTGCAGACTATCGTGGATCAGTTGAAGAAACAGCTGTACTCATTGATCTACGATCGACCGTTCGCTTGGAGTTTGGATCAATTTTCCAAGCGGTCCAAGGTTGCCGACAATCTGACCCGGGAATCACAGTGCGTGGCTCTTCGTGCTTATTTCGTGCACACAATTTGTCGACAGTTCTTGTCGAATCCCATCGAGGTGTCTTTAGTTAATAATCGAGAATTTGGGGTCAATTTCTGCTTTATCGGGTAGCCATCTGCCATGGATATTTCTCTCTAACATTGATGCATTACTGCGCTGATGTGCAGTACTTCTGTGCGTTAGATTGATTTACCACTTTAGTGAGCTGCATACAGAAACACGCTAGAGGCTCACTGTCATTTATCATTTCCCATCAACCTAGGCCTGGGCAACCTGACAGTATCTTCGCCCACGTGCAGTCTGTGACTGTGCGGCTCTTTACCTGTATTCAGGCTTGTTATTTCATCATCATACATATACTGCACGGTTTTTTGCGTGCTGGTGCATGGTTTTTCAAATATGAGCTCTCAAACTTAGGGCCGAGCGAACTGTCGCGCAGTCTAATAAACCGCATTTGGATCGAGGTACCGTCCAACTGTCCAGCCCTCCGTAAACAATCAATAATGGGGTTATTGACAACGATCTGTGTGTGGAGACATGCTGGCGTTATACTATCCCCGTCTTTCTCTTGGATCTTTTTTAATCTGGGTATGGTATGGTGTGGTATGAAAGCACAAGCCTGATCCAGGCAAAGTGCCGCACAGTCAGAGACTGCACGTGGGCTAAGATACTGTCAGGTTGCCCAGGTCTAGACAAGTTTGACTCTATTTATCATCCTTTCGTGTTAGTCATTCCGATAATTTTCAGCATGACAAGCTCTACGTGTTCGATCGGATCGGTTTATCTCCTTTGTGCTTCTGACAGCCACCGACGTTGGTCGATCGTTTCTCAATTTAATCTATCGTTTCTCAATGTCTTCCATCAACAGCTTTGCCCTCCAAACCTGTTCTTTCCGCTTGCCCCGCTGCGTCGCTTTCTTGATTGAACTGATAGGCGCAAGATATCTCGAATTAGAACGCCCATACTACTGCATTTAAATGTTTCACGTTTGTTGTTAGCCTCCTTCGGTCGATGTCAACCATGGATGTACATCACAATCGCATGAATTTTCTTGTTCTGCAGGTTTTTGAATGAATAAACAGTCCGATTCGAGAGGAACAATCTCTCCCGCAGCGCTTGCAATGATGTTCGGAGCTCGGTAGTCTGGCATCAGTTGCACGCCGGCGGCGCGATCTGCGTTCCGCAGCCAAGAGCTGTATCTGCTCCTCCCCAGCTTCCAGACAACGCTTTAAGGTTTACGTTTAACAACTCGATTTTTGTTGATGAAAAGTGATCAACTGCTTTTTGTCCGAAATTCTTTTTCAGCGATTAAGCGTCATCTTGGTGAACGTGCGAACGTTTTACTCTCTCTCTCTCTCAAAAGTTCTAGCAAGTTGAGCGTGCGACCTCTGTTGTATCGCTCGTCTGTGCAAACGAGGTTTAAGATGTTAATGCAGTCACATCAACGTACACCGTCACGTGATACATCTTCTTAAAGAAGCTACGTCTTGTTTTTGCTGGTTCTCTTATACGTTTAGCAATTGCATCTACAAGACGACACTTCATCGAGTCACTCCTAACTTACGGCAATTATAGATATGGTTCAGAAGCATATTCATCGCGAGTGTATTGATAAAGGTATTGAATTTGATGGTTAATTCACAATATGCCTTCAGCGGAATGTGTCACGACAAGCCCTTAATTTAACAGAGTCCATAGGCTTAGGCGAAACATGTAAAGTGATCAGCAAGGTATTTGAAAATATTCGAGACCGATCGGGAGTCCATAATCATGAAAAGGAAGTTTGCAATTAATCGGATAGAGCAGGTTTTTTGGTAACGTATGTCAGAAGCGCCTCCGAAGGAATAGGTCTAATCTTAAATAACGCAGGTATTCGAGTAACATATAAGAAAGCTAGAACGCTCCGCTCCCTATTAATGAACGGCTGGGGCGAATGTGGTGAACAAGGTGGATATCTCAACAATCTGGCGTTCGGTTCTGCAGCAGATAAGGATTAACGTGCATAACACCTAATGTGCACATGGATTACATAAGCAGTGGGTCAGCGGACGCTGTTCGCACCTGCACAGAAACTAAACAATTTAGGGATTAACACACCATTTAGGGTGTGTGTGATAAATTCTCTTGATCTCGCCTGTCAATCTTTGAGAACTAAGGATTGGTCAAGAAAGTGCCATTTAAACCTGCACACTGTCCGTACCGACACCCTTGGTCTGACGAAGCTTCTGTGTTCAGAAGCCAAACGTTACCAAAAAACCTGACCGATTAATTGCAAACTTTCTTTTCATGTAAAATGATCCGTTTTAACCGTGTTCTCTACGCACATTCCTTTCAGGCCGGTGTACTTGACTCTCCTATCTGATTTTCTACATTTTTCGTACACTATTTCGCATTTTCGTTCAATCTATTGCCAACAGTGGATTTCCTTACTTCAATGCAAACTAGATATATTAAATTCTAAAACACCCGGGCTACCTATACACTCAGAGGTATTTTCTTATCTGGAAATTACCGTTACGGTTTACTATGTTCCATCCAGAGATCAATAAACCCCTTTGCGTCATCTGATTCTTTTGTCGCCCAGCAAACAAAACAAAACTCAATCTATCGATCAAACCAACATGTGCCGCTTTTGTCACACTTTCACGTGCCGGTGATCGATACTTGTGTTTAGTCTTCTCTAAAGTACACGTTTGTCTCGGCATCTGTGTTACTGCGGCATTGAGCCGATTGTGATGTGAAATCACAAGCCTGATCCAGGCCAAGTGCCGCTCAGTCAGAGACTGGACGTGGGCTGAGAAACTGTCAGGTTGCCCAGGCCTAGACAGATATGACAAAAGAAATAGAAGGAAAATAGAAATGGTAGTGAGACTCCAGCGTGTTTCAGCATGCAGCTCACTACCGGTGGCCAATCAATTTAGCACGATGTTAGCTGCACAGCACATAAAGGCTGCACGATTTGCACATCCGTGCACCGGATGCTTCGTAGATGGAAAGCATTCAGCTTCCGTTGGTGTCTTGCGTGGGTGGTCCAGGTTTCACTGACGCAAAGTAAAGCATTTAGTACACACGCGCTGTATACCATCATCTTTGTTTTTACAATCAGCTTGCGGTCATGTCTACAGAATGGAAAATGGTCGTATTTCGAAAGATCTACTCTATGGTGAGTTGCAATTAGGAAGTCGACCATTGTACAGACCGCACTTGTGGTACAAAGACGCTTGCAAAGAGATATGAAAGCTCTTGGTATCGACCCCGCGAGCTGGGAAGAACTTGCTCTTGACCGCTCACATTGGAGGCATTGTGTAAAGCGTCGTCTGCAAGCGGGGGGGGAGATAAAGCTCTTGGCTGCTGAACGCAGATCACGCCGCCGGCGTGCAACTGATGCAATACAACCGAGATCTGCCTTTCGTTGCCTGCGCTGCGGGAGAGATTGTTCCTCCAGCTACTGAACATGAACATTCACGCGCTTGTTATGTACATCCGTGGTCGACATCGACCGAAGGATGCCAACAACAACATACATCCCCGCTTTCTTGACATAAAACTCCGGTGTCGATGTTCTTTCTTCCGTTCCTCACAGATTAGATTTCGCGCTCGAATCCAAACCCACTTTGTCCGCCCCTCGCTTCGCCTCGTTGCCGTTACCCTCATGGCATTCGTCCACGGTGGCTTTCGCGACGCCGAATCCGAATTTGCGCAAAGATCCGATGGCCGTGGCTCAATCCATTGCGGCCAACAAAGCCACGCAAGCCACAAGCGGGATCGCCGTCAAATCGCGCGTCGAGCCCATTCGCTCGGATGAAGACTGGATTCGGGAGTTGGTCGCGGTGGTGCATTGTTTGGCCAGACTGGAGCGGCTGCCACAGGTAGGTGGCGTTCAGTTTCTTGAGTGTGATAACGCTGATTTTCGTTGCACTTTATGCTTTTCACATCTTGGTAAGGCATCCGGATATCAGGTTTTTGCAGTCTGCTATTATACGACTTGGCACCAGCAGGTGAAGGGGTTCGACTAGCAGTTGGGGTGACCAGTCTCCTGGGTTAGGATGCAATAGATGAGAATTCACAGTGACCTCTTACCCCTAGTCATATTGCTGAAAATAGAGTTTAGTGGTGGTCTGGTGTTGTAGACATATTCTTGATGTGTTTGATTAATCTTGTCAAGTGAAGTGGCGCAGAAAATGTGTTATGATTCGTGACAATGAAAGCCGCAAGGCAGCTGTCATGCTGATGTCGCTCTACTCGTTCACAAGGCTTCCATTTTCTTTGCTCTGCTGCTGAAGCACGCTTTTAGGACAGTAACAGAAGGGATTTACTTACGCACTCGAAGTGATTGCAAGCTTTTCAACCTGAACCGGTTGAGAGCATAAACCAAGGCACGGGATGTGCTAATCCGTGATTGCTGTTTGCCGACGATGCAGCCTTCATTGCTCACTCCCAAAAACACCTCCAGTCGC
>JACCGJ010009427.1:0-17658 GCA_013407085.1 Atriophallophorus winterbourni | reverse complement strand
CACTTTGGCTGGGTGAAGCTTGTGATTTCATACATACATCAAATAGGAGTGCTAGTGAAAACATGCTGGTATGAACGAAAGTGGACATCACTCGTTGGTTTTCAGTGTGATATGTTCATTTTTATCCGTATAATGTGAAACAAGTTAGTTGAGCGCAGTTTAAACTATTATGGTTGAATATAATCGGTAGCATTATGTGGATGCTATGTTACGATAGAGTGTAAACCATGCGCACACAGTTCGAATGGTGTGCATTCCGGTCTCCGGTCACTTAATCCCCAGGGAAGTTATTTAAATGAGTGCAATGACTCTTGAATATGGTACAAGTAGCAAAGGTCGAACGACATTAATTTAAATGGGAAACGAGTTTTGGTTCGAGAAACAATCAAATAATAGCGATATTAATAGGAGATTAATTGACTGGGGATGAAGTGACTTGTTGATTAAATATCTGGGGATTAAGTGTCAATAAACCGTTCATTCCTTGAACATGTTCAATTCGTCACCATACACCGATGTAAAATGGGCACCGAGAGTATGGTATGGTATGAAAGCACAAGCCTGATCCAGGCAAAGTGCCGCACAGTCAGAGACTGCACGTGAGCTAAGATACTGTCAGGTTGCCCAGGCCTAGACAGATATGAGGGGGAAATAGAGAGCAGTTTCAACTATAACCGTTACAAACTTGCCCAATGCCCAATGATTAACTTATCACGTTTAAGCGCCAGCCCTACGGAACTTGGCGAGGAATAAGTGATGCATTTTATTCACGCAAACCGTGTGTACCGTTTTCTGACACGATTCACATTGTTTCCTCTCAACATGTTGGAAGATCACCAGCTACATCATCCACGTCGTCTGCTTCATTGTACGTGCCGCGCTCCGGTATCTTCGATGTGAACTCTTGTTCTGTCCTCGCCTAACCTGATTAACGTGTCACCAATTATTTTTACTTTTTGGTGTTGTCATGTATAACACGTTAATCCCTTGAGTTCCTGGAGGAACATAGGGCTTCGGCAATTTGTATCCAGTTTGGTCTGTCCATAGCAGCTAGTTTGATGTCGTTCCAGTTGAGTCCACACTTGCGGATTTCCTCTTCACACGAGAGCTTCCAAGATAGCCTTGGGCGTCCGACCCGTCTCTTCCCGATTGGGTTCCATTCCAGAGCATGACGCGTGATGTCATCATAAGGTTTCCGCAAGGTGCGCCCAACCCATCTCCACTTTCTTCTACTGATCTGCTGGGCGATCGGGTCCTCCGCAGCAATCTGCCACAGGTCTTGATTCCTTATCTTTTCTGGCCATTTTACCCCAATAATTCGACGAAGGCAATTATTGTGGAATGATTGCAAGCGGCCAGAAGACTTTGCTGTTACTCGCCAGGTTTCCGATCCATAGAGTAGCACGGATTTGTCGTTGCTTGACGTTGCATAACAAATCTCTATTTAATACCCGCCTACCGTATCCAACACAGTTGTACTCGGAAAGCAACGTAAACGTTCATAGTTAGGTACCCATATTAATTGTACAGAGGTGGTGAGCTGCATGCTGAAGCAGGCTGGAGTCTCACTATCATTTGCTGTTCTTTTTTCTTCCTCATATGTGTCTAGGCCTGGGCAACCTGACAGTATGTTAGCCCACGTGCAGTCTCTGACTGTGCGGCACTTTGGAACTTTACTTACGGTATGTATGTATGTATGTATGAAAGCACAAGCCTGGTCCAGGCAAAGTGCCGCACAATCAGAGACTGCACGTGGGCGATATTACTTACGGTGGGTATTCATTGCTTGAATGTTGGGTGAGATTAATACGTAGGTCACCGGAAACTATAGTCCAGCAACACTGCTCTCATGATGATTTGTCTGTTTGGTGATCAACCGCTAACATCCCCATGTGTTTACCGTTTCACGGGTGGTGGTTTCACATACCACAGCGAACACACAATTACTTTGCAATTGAGCAATCCATTTCCCGTTTTCAGCTCATTCCAACTTCCCTCCGGTTTACCGAGTCGCAAGCGTTTGATACGCATCATGGACCGTATCACAAAGTCCAGCTATTTCCAAAAAGCCGTGGACAATAAACTTGTTCAGCGCGGCATGGAGATTTTGTCCAACACACCGATCGTGCTTGAAGCAGAGGTATGTTGGTGAATCGACCACGTACACAACTGTTTATTTCTGTGGTTGCTTATGAATTTCATGTAGGGATTTCAGAAACGAAGATATATTAAACATACCAATGTGAGGTGGATGTGCAAAACAATAAACTCAATTTGCATAGCGGAGGATCAATCATCATTTGCAACTTTAAATGTAGCGTCATATATGGGGACTACGCTACACCCGTGCTGCATTTGCTTCAACATGAAGCTAAAATTTAAATTGCTAATGAGCATTTATCTTCAACTTTGCAACATTTTGGGTTTCGCAACAAGTTAATGAGTTTCGAGTGGCAGCAATCACGAAACTGGTCGTGTGCTTCCAACTGCTCATGTGCTGACTTCCAATTAAAAAATCAACTTTTCACTGCAGGATCGGTCTAGCATGTCAGTGACCCCCAAAATTTCACCTCACCATGCGTCCATTCCCTATCATGCACAATTTCTTCCTGATATCTGTCTAGGCGGGCAACCTGACAGTAACTTAGCCCACGTGCAGCACTTTGCCTGGATCAGGCCTGTGCTTTCATACCATACCATTCCCTATCTGCCTGATAGCAAACTTATTTCAAATCATTTTCACCTTGCCTGCCGCAAAGTTAATTGTTCTTCACCTTGCACCAATCATAGACAAGAGTTCGCAAACGGTTAGTGTCTGTCAAACACACATTCACCAATCACCCAAACTTGAAAATCTTTCACCAAGAAAAAGACTTGAGTGCTCAGACGTGATTTGCATATCAGGGCGTTTACAGCCTACGTTGCGTGAATATCGATTGAAGCAAGTCTACGCATTACAAATTGAGAAATTACTCGAGGTGGTTCTGTTAGCTGAGTTGTTTTGCGTACTTATCAAAAAGACGAAGCTTAAACATGGAACGAGTTATACATTATTTTCTTATTCTGGTTTGTTTGGCACTCGGTGGTTCGTTGTAAACCATGGATATGCATACCAAGCGAATGATGATTTCAAATCTCTTTTTGGAATGTGACCGTTACAATTCTATAAACACGACCCAGCCAGTTTAAGCGACGCTTCCATAGCTGAGTACGCATATCTCCTCATAGAGCACTTCCCTGTATTTGTTCCCATATCCACGCGCCGTTCAAGATACGGTGGATGCTGCTCAAATGGAAAGCATTTATCTTCCCGCTCGTCCTATGTGGTTCAGGTTTCACTGCCATGAAGTACAGTTTGGATAGCTGTGTACTTCACCATGTGCAATCGTACAGTACTTCTTTGCTGTGCGGCTAACATCGTGCTAAATTGATTGGTCACTGGTAGTGAGCTGCATGCTAAAACAAGCTACCATCACTACCATCTTTATTCTCTATTTCTCATATCTATCTAGGCCAGGGCAACCTGACAGTATCTTCGCCCACGTACAGTCTATGACTGTGCGGCACTTTTTCTGGATCAGGCTTGTGCTTTCATACAATCATTCATCATACCTCACCATGTGCAATTGTGCAACATTTTTAACCGCGCAGGTAACATCATGCTAAATTGATTCTCCAAAGATACTCACCTGCATGCAGAAATGCACTGCTATTCCCAATCTGATATCTCTCAGCCTGTGCATGCAGCATTTCGCCTGGATCCAGGTTTGTGATTTAATACATAATGTAGCCTATCATTATCACATAAAAAGAGCTTTGCCTCGGAGGTTTGTTAATGAATACGAACTTTCATTTTAACATGTTTTGGGTGCTACAGTGTGAAATGTGTTCGCTGCAGCATCATAAATCGCGCTCTCCAAATCAGTTATACTAATAACCACAAAGTCAATTACAGAGGCACGATAAATGTTGATTTAGTTTGATTGGGGGGGCAATCTGTTTTCCTATTTTTCATACCTTTTGGCTAATCATGGGGCCCACTTATCTCAAGTACATTGTGTTTCTTTAATACCGCGAATGTCCCCATCAGATCCAGACGCTAAATGGAACGCTACTCGTGAACATTCCACCACCCCCGAGTGATCGACTGTGGTACGGTTTCCGGCCGAATCCACAACTGCGTATCAAAGCGCGCCCTCGTGTTGGCGAAAAGGCTGTGACCATGTCCCGGATTCTGGAATGGATCGAGAAACGTGTAGCTCTAGAATTTCAGGTATGCGCGTTCTACTTCCTTCGTGATGCGTGCTATCGTTGTGCGCCTGTGTGTGTTGGCCTCCTTCTGTCGATGTCGACCATGGATGTACATCACAATCGCATGAATTTTCGTGTTCTACACCTTTTGGAATGACTAAACAGTCCGATTCGAGAGGAACAAGCTCTCCCACGGCGCTTGCGACGATGGTTGTAGGGCGTCGGTTGCATGTTCTGCGTTCAACAGCCATGAGCTGTATCTGCTCCTACCCAGCTTGTAGACGACGCTTGACACAATGCCTCCAATGTGAGCGGTCAAGAGCAAGTTTCTCCAAACTCGTGGTGTCAACTTATGCGGCTATAGCCATCGGTATTGAGTTGCTTTGCTGGAGTCTCACTGTCATTGCTATTTTCCGTTTCCATATCTGGGCAACTTGACAGTATCTTAGCCCACGTACAGTCTATGACTGTGCGACACTTTGTCTGGATCAAGCTTGTGCTTTTATACATACAAGCGTGTACTTTACTGATGTTCCGCAAGTCTCTTTTCAGTATGTATATGAAGTTGCGCGGTTTCGTAATTAAGGTAACATTGTCATCTGTCTCATGCTCAACAAAGAAACACTTCAGCCAAAACACCTATATTTTTTTCCAATTTTCCATGGGACAGACTAGAGTTCTAGCCACAACAGGTGCGTTTGCTATGTATGATGTATGAAAGCACAAGCATGGTCCAGGCACAGTGTACGTGGGCTAAGATGCTGTCAGGTTGCCCAAGCCTAGACAGATATGAGCGGGAAATAGAAATGGTAGTGAGACTCCAGCGTGTTTCAGCATGCAGCTCACTACCGTTGGCCAATCAATTTAGCACGATGTTAGCCGTACAGCACAGAAATACTGCACGATTGCACATCCGTGCGTTTGGTAACCGAGCCTATCAAACCTTATTAAACACATTTTAATTATCAGGCATACAATGCTGCTTCTGACAAAAATCTATCTTCCTTGACCTTCCAGAGAGTGGTCGTGTTACCCAACATGGACGACATTACAATCCCACTTTTGCTTTCGGACGTGGTTGCAGGAGGCACAAAGTAACGTTTCTCCCACGAACGCGTGCACACACGCAATCCTTCGTCTTTCTCTTTGTTCGTCTCGTCATTCCACAAGCATTTTCTCGCACACGAGCTTTAACTGGAGCTGTAGTGACTTTGATGACTTGATCCTTCTTTTGTAAAATTCGGAATTCGAACAAAAATATGTTTCTATTCTTTGTCGCGTTCCAAATAAAAGCGTTGCACTGTTATGCTTACAATTTTTGTAGCAAGTTAATAATGTGGTCATTAGATTTATCACAGGGACGAACACTGGTTCTCCTAGTGAGCGGAGACAACGGTTGGTTAGAACATCACACGATACCTAGGTGGTATGGGGTCCTATCAGTTCGTTGGGCCATTTCGTGCAATCTTGGTGTCGGGTGAGGCGACCTGTGTGATGTTCATATTCGAACAGTGCGGATGCATGCTGTGGCATGTTGTGACCTTACGCTTCAATGTCATCCGAACATGCGTTGTCTTACTCTACACGGTCTACTTCGCACACCCCTTTCTGTTCTCTATATGAACACTGACCCTGTGTCTCGGCTTGGTAGTTTCATAACCATCCCGTGTTGTTCTGTTCTGTCTCGGTAGGATTAGTCTCTCGTATCATGTAGTTGATCACCTGGCACAACTGTCTTTCCTCCCCAGTACATAGCACTTGCCGAGCTGGGTCTTCACGGTCCGGCATTTGCTTGATGGCATATGTACCACCGGACGCTAAAAACATCAAGAAATTCGACACTACTTTTACCCATTCGTAAAGCACTCTAGATGTTATCACTCTACCAGAAACTGATTAGAGTTTAGCGTACAAGATGTTAAACTCAGGTTCCGAGTTTAAATAAAAGCATGAGGAATTAGCGATCGTAGTGGACAAGTTGCAACTTTAGTAGTGAATCCAGGAGGTCCCCTCTCTTCATAACAAATGACAGGTCGTTAAGATCATCGTCATCATAGACAGTATTACACAGATAACAGGTGCTTGACTGCCATACAACCTGATCCGGACAAAGTGCCGCACGTGGGCTAAGATACTCTCAGGTTGCCCAGGCCGAGACAGATATGAGAAAGAAAATGGTCGTGAGATTCCAGACGGCGTTTCAGCATGCAGCTCACTACCCCTGGCCAATCAATTTCGCACGGTTTTAGATGCACCGCACAGAAGTACTGCGCGATTGCACATCGGTGCAACCATGATGGTGAAAACTTATAAAAGATATGGGGAAGGGTAGGACCTAAAAAGCTATTGAACCCATATAAGATTAGACACAGTGAGATGAGGTGCCTACACCTCGAATCAAACAAGTGTTCTGAACGAGTAGAGCGACATCAGCAGGACAGCTTCATTGCGCCTTTTACTGTCGCGCATCATAACAAGCTTTCCTCGCGACTTCACTTGACAACATACAAGATTAGCCAAACACTACAACACGACCGCCACTGAATACGATTTTGGCCATATCGCCAAGGGAAAACAGATCACAGCTAGTTAAACAGCCGAAGTCTTCATCTGCTTGAGCCAAGTAAGAGTCTGGTCATCCTTACAACAACACCATTCCGAGCTAGGAGTGGCAAACAAAACCGCGTTAGGAAAACGATGATTTCTCAAACGCAATACGTGGCCTAACCATCGAAGTCTATACAGGTTAACTTGTTTTTCAATGTCTACGTCGCTACCAAAGATTCGATTACGGATAGTTGCGTTACGTATTCAATAGTGCCAAGTAGCTTCAGCCATTGTCGAAGACCTGCAGCGGAGACCTCCTTATTTAAACAAGCGTTGTTAGTAATGCAACTACCCAAATAGGTAAAACACTCTACAGTCGCAGGTTCCTCATTATTGAGGCTTCGTGCTGTTTGGATCGGATCAATATCCTGTAACAGAACTTTGCACTGGAGATGTGCAAACCGCATACCGAAGGATAATCAGTCTAAAGTAGACTGAGCATCCACATAAGAATCGAAGAATAGAACTACGACATCCGCATAATCTAAATCGAAAAGTTTCTTATCGTTGCCTATCTGAATGCCCGGTGTCGTTACGCATGCATTACACGCATCCATTATAGCGTCAATTAGAAAATTGAACACCACTAACTCATACACATGAACATACGTCTGAAAATAGGAAAAATCGTATACTCCGTCGTGCAGAGAGGTTAGTGGAAACCACTGCAATAATCAACACGTGCGAATTACCATGGGATTCAAAACAGAATGACAATCATTTATCTGCGAGGATTTGCACAACAAAACACGGAGAAGTCAGTCCCAGGGCAACAACATGAATGACAGCATTACACCGGTAACAAGAACCAAGTGCTTAACTACCATACAACCCTTCTATAGTAGAAATTCTAAAAGATACAGGGAAGGGTGGGACATAAATAGTTACGGAACCTATAAAAAACCTGGCAAATATACCCTATGGGTGAGTCCCAGGTACCCATAAGAGATGTGCAACACTTCTGCGCTGTACAGCTAACACCGTGCTAAATTGATTTGCCACCGGTAGTGAGCTGCATGCGCATACACGCTGGAGCCTCATTACCGTTGCTATTTTCCTTTCCAATACCTATCAAGGCCTGGGCAACCTGACAGTATCTTAGCCCATGTGCATGCTTTGACTGTGCGGCACTGCCTGGATCAGGCTTTTGATTCCATACATTCACTCCCATACACCCAACCTGAACTGAAATTTGAGAAAGCGGTGCACTTGCCGTCGAAATACAATCAACTCGTAGCGTCTAAAAACTTTGTTAGATACCCGTAAATCAATCGACTATGTACACACCAAGTTCAACGAGACAAGTGCCGAGACGATTGCGATGGCAGTTTATCCGTAATCGACCCACAAAAATAGTTCTCTCTAAAAGCTTATCAAAATTGCTTGTTATGTCCCATCGCGCATTGTATAATGCATCACGGCTCACAGAATTCTAGTGATATATCGTGCAAACAAAATACAAACTGAATCACACGTTACAAGTCCGAAACACATTGAAACCATCCAAAGAAGTGACGAATGCCAATCCAGGTATTTGCGGATGCCACCGGGTTTCCTTGACTTCGCTTTGGCCACAATGAATGAACAACAACTGCACCGGCAAATTGGCTGTTTCCTCATCGACTGGCATGTCGTCTTCTGGTTGCTCGTCGGTGGATTGTTCCAAGGTCGTGTCCCAAATGGTCACCTGATCGTCTTCGGAACTGGCAATAAACACTCCCACATCGGACGGGTGCCATTGCACGGAGGTGATTGGTTTTTTGTGGAACTGACGAACAAATGAAAGTGTAAACAATGAAGTGCAGTTAGCGAAACACATGCACAATGCGCATATCTCCACGACTAACACATGAGAATAACCAGGTAGCTTCATATACGAAACACATTCAACTTCTAGTATTGAAGCTTTACGAAAGTTTCTTTCGATTTGCGCATTTAAAAGAAAATTACAAAAGATGCGAGTGACCACAGTGCAATGATGTACGTAATTATGACGGTGATGTGATAGGTGTATGTATGAAAGTAGGAGTCTGATCCAGGTAAAGTGCCGCACGTGGGCTAAGATATCGTCAGGTTGCTCAGGCCTAGACAGATATGAGGAAGAAATAAAGAATAGGAAGAAGAAGAAAAATTGGCTTTATTCATATAAACGAATTTTCAGCAGTTACAAAAATTTCACCAAATAATTTAAAACAAATTGACCGACAGGTCCCGATATCAATTTGTCGACTGAACGATGTTTCTTTTCCGTCTTGATTGATAATTTCCACATGTGATCCAGTTTATTAACAAATGCTGTAACCAAAAGTTTCGAGACAAAAGTTTCACAACCATTCCCGGTATCTCGTAATTCGTTCAAAATTGCGCACGCATTTAATAAATAAAAAATGCAATAGTTAAACCATTCCTACATAGATTCGTGAAGTTAGTTTCACAGGTTTATTAAAATTGAAAATATACCGGTGATTTTTAGAAATGAAGTAAAAATGAGCAGTTGTACACATATGTACCAACACGTCTATCAGCAATGCACTTCGTGGTACATATGTACCAATACATAGTGAACGTGTTAAACGTTTTAACGGACGGTATATTGGAATGATACATCAAATGTGAAATTTACGTACATACATGGGCGAATAACACGGAAATACACCATCAGAGAACTACAAACACTAGTAGCAATGACATTTATAGGTTTATCGAGTCAACCAACAAACCACGCAAGCGATGAACGGGGGACATACATTTTTACCAAGTTTTTCTACTATTACATTTGATAGTAGTTGCAGAAAGTTTCGAAAAACGACGAGTTTACTATATTGTCGTGCTCACATACACACATATTGGTCGTTTATAAAGGTTGCCATAGCCGGGGGTGGCAGTGGGGATAAGCTCCCACTGTTTATAAAATGCTCCCATATGGCACGCGTCTCAACTAGCCTCTGACAACCAAGTCCAGGTTCTGGCCTGCACGAGTGGCTCCCCGAGCCCGGCGGAACTGCTACTACCAACAGGAGAAGGCGAAGGGTTGCTAGCCCTAAGCCCAACCCTCCTCCTTTCTCAGACGGGCTTGGGACCGTCCTTGGCGGAGTTTTTCGTCGACACAGCTTGACCCAATTCTTGATGTCACTGGTAGATGAACATGAAGCTGTTTCGTATTTTAATGTGACTGGCAACTTAAACGTTTCCATTCAACTATAACGATTATCTTCTTATTTTTAATTTTATTCGCGGAAAATTGGTTAACCGAATGAAGCTATTTTTCTTCATCCCCTTCAATAAAGACCTAAACTATCAATTTACTTACATGTTTTCCATTGAAACGCGTCAAGAGCCGCATTGAGTGAATGTTAATTAAGCGTAAAAAGGAACAGAACAGTTGGAGTAAACGCGCAAACAAAATTATCTAACGCTAACGGGCCCAAAGGCTGTTATAGCCGGGGGCAGTGGGGATAAGCTCCTACTGTTTATAAAATCCGCCCATATGGTACACGTCTCAAATAGCCTCTGACAACCAAGTCCAGCACGAGTGGCTCCCCAAGCCGGGCGGAACTGCTTCTACCAATAGGAGAAAAGGCGAGTGATTGGCGCCTGAAAACCAGTTTGCTTCGGGCAGATGGAGCTCGTTAGCCCAGGAGGGCATTTCATCTAAGGGAAGGAAAACCCAGATTTTCAAACTGCGCTGCGCTTACGGGATACCCGATCGCGGAAAAGGTTTAAGGAGCAAACCCTGAGGGAAAATCGGAAACAGAGTCTGGTAGACACACCACTTTTTTCTGGCAACTCCCTGCTGCCGTGCAGGCTGCAAAGGCTAGAGAAGCTGACTAGAACAAACGCCGCCTTGTACCAAAATTCCCAAGAATCTTCATTGAAGCCGACTCATCCTACAGGAGGAGTTAGTCACACAAAAGTAAAAAGGTAAAGTAACGGGCCAACGAAAAACGGTTACACATACTTCGTAGCTTTGTGTATAGGCCGGTACTGAAGTGGAAGAAGCTCCCGGTCCGTACCGCTTATTGACCAAACGCAAGTCCCAAACACGTAACACGGCGTCATCACCACCGGTGACAAAATTAACCGGCTGTAGATGATTCCATGAGGCCACATTGATATCGGATGAATGTGCGTCCGGTACGGTTACCATGCTGCCTGCTGATGGGGGACTACGGGTGTCCCATACGCGGATACTGCGGTCAGCCGAGACAGAAATGAACACTGTCGGTTCGGTAGACGACCACTGGATGTCTTCCACGGACTCGCTGTGGTTGGAGTATGGCACAGAACAGGTGGACCAGCCAGTTGGCTGAAACATACAAACAGGGAATTAAGTTTCGCAATTATTAAATCGGATTGTGCTTAATGATCTGTGGAGAAGGGCTATTTTGAGGCAGATGAAAAGTTACGAGGACGCTTTGCCCTTGTTGTACACACTATGGTAGCAATAAATATAAATCATTCTATGTCGCATGAGTCCGTTTAAAAAACAATGTGACCAAATTCAAAATCGCGGTTTCAGTAACAACGGGTATGGCATGGTATGAAATCACAAGCCTGATCCAGGCAAAGTGCCGCACAGTCAGAGACTGCACATGGGTTAAGATACTGTCAGGTTGCTCAGGCCTAGATAGATATGAGGGGGAAATAGAAATAGCAGGGAGTCTCCAGCGTGTTTCAGCATGCAGCTCACTACCGGTGGCCAATCAATTTAGCTCGATGTTAGCAACAACGGGAGGAGTGGATAAACGGAGTAAGATCTGATGCCACTGCCTTCCGTGCATTCTTGTTCGTGTACGAAGAATGTCCACATTGGTAAATAGTTTTGCTAGTTGTATGGAAGTGCAATCGAGTAGTACTTCTGTGCTGTGCATCTAACGCCAGACTGAATTGATTTACCACCGGTACTGAGCTGCGCGCGAAAACACATTGGAGTCTCACTGCCATCGCTATTTTACATTCATTTGTCATATCTGTCTAGCCCTCGACATCCTGACAGTATCCTAGCTAATGTGCAGTCTACGATTGTGCGGCGGTTTGCCTGGATCAGCCAGGTGCCTTCAGGCACACATGCATGCTAAGTAAACGAACGAATAATTACACTCAAGTAGAGCTTAAGACGAATCTGAACATTAATCATGCAACAGAGAACTGAACTGGCTGGGAATCGTTATATCTAAGTAGGCTTCAATAAGATTTTTCGGTCGAATCGTTCAGAAAAGATGCTGGAGCATGTTTTTAATACGAGAGCTTTTGGAAGTGATGAGTTTGAGAACACAAAACACAGGAAAAAGATGTGCTAATCCGGCCGGAATCAACCGATGGAGATTGAGCACAAAACAACAACTTTTTGTGACAACTGAAAGTTACGGCACAACCCAACAGCAAAACCAGTTGAAGCTGACTTTAATTCCGATGCTCGCTTGATTCAAGCTTTCTTTTGCACCTTTAGCACCTCTAGACACGAGCCATTCTAAAACAGTGTAGTATGGTATGATGGTATGAAAGCACAAGCCGGATCCAGGCAAAGTGCCGCACAGTTAGAGACTGCACGTGGGCTAAGATACTGTCAGGTTGCCCAGGCCTAGATAGATATGAAGAAGAAAAAAGAGAGACTCCAGCCTGTTTCAGCATGCAGCTCACAACCGTTGGCCAATCAATTTAACACGGTGTTAGCCGCACAGCACAAAGTACTGCACGATTGCACATCCGTGTAGTAGCTATGGTAAAATACAGAGAGGTTATCAGTGCCATCTCATGCCCCTTTTCAGTGTAAACGAAGATAGCATAGATTGAACATGCCACAGGCCATCTGAAATTTTCATCGATACTCTAACGACATTTAAGCGAAACGCTAAAATGACTTGAAGTTATGCCACAAAATTGAGTTGCCTCCATTAGGTTAGGGGGTATAACAGCACTTATTCTGAAGTCGTGTAGAGAGGATTATGATTGGAAAACTGCATAAAGATGTATCCCGTTCAGAATACTTCAAAGAGGCAACAATAAGGTCTATCACGTACTCACAAAGTTCACATTCAGCGTCCACATCATTACTACGTGTAAAAGTAGACCTTTCGAAATGACAAAAACCATACACCCGGCACAATAGAACCACATTTGATTGCGTGTATAATGATGTAAATAGTCGGTCGTCTGTAAAGATAAAATGTAGCCTTCTGTCATTAAAAAATGTTAATCAATGGACCAAATAATGTATATCTAATAGACGATAACACACACATCAAAAAATGACAAATCAAAGGGCAAAAGACAAGATATACCCTGGGAGAGAAGTGGAAAATTCGTCCATCACAATTTCCGCATGCCAGATGTCCAGCGGCCCCGGGGTGTGGACTCCAGTCCAGTGCGAATCCTTCGGTGAAACATTTGTGTGAAAATACCGGAGTCGGGGATTCGTGGTGTCGGACGTATTCGCTCATGACTGCAGAATCGTTGACAGCAGTGAGAGGGCGCGTCAAGTCCCAGATGAAAACCTTGTAGGTAGAAAAGAAAGTCAATGGTACGTGAAAAAGTTATATTAAACAAGTACGCATCTACGAAGCATCCGTCGTATCTTGAACATATCGTGGGTGGACAGAGTGACTAATGCTGAAGTGCTTTCAAAAGCTGGTCTCCAGAGCATGTTCACTCTATTGCGACAGCGCCGCCTGCGCTGGCTTGGTCATGTCTACAGAATGGAAAATGATCGTATTCCGAAAGATCTACTCTATGGTGAGTTGCAACTAGGAAGTCCACCATTGGGTAGACCGCACTTGCGGTACAAAGACGTTTGTAAAAGAGATATGAAAGCTCTTGGCATTGACCCGGCGAGTTGGGAAGAACTTGCTCTTGACCGCTCACATTGGAGGGATTGTGTAAAGCGTCGTCTGCAAGCTGGGGAGGAGCAGATACAGCTCTTGGCTGCTGAACGCAGATCACGCCGCCGGCGTGCAACTGACGCCCTACAACCCAGTTCTGATTATCGTTGCAAGCGCTGCGGGAGAGATTGTTCATCCCGAATTGGACTGTTTAGTCATTCCAAAAGCTGCAGAACATGAATATTCACGCGATTGTGATGTACATCCATGGTCAACATCGACCGAAGGAGGCCAACAACAACGCAATAAAGAATACGTGTGGGAGGTTGCGGATGATGTGGTGTGAAAGCACAAGCCTGATCCAGGCAAAGTGCCGCACAGTCAGAGACTGCACGTGGGCTGAGATACTGTCAGGTTGCCCAGGCCAAGACAAAGAAAACACTGGCATTGATAACAAGTTGGCCTAGTTGATTAATAAACTTAAACGCAGACAAACATAATAGAAATATACCTTGCCAAGCTCAGACAAGGATGCGGCGAAATATCGTCCATTATATTGATGAGCACGGACGCGATTAACTGTCCCTTTGTGAGTGATGGTGGCGGCTTCAAGCTCTGGTTGCGAGTCCAAGTTCTCATCGTCTGAGGTCTCATCGTCATCATCGCTGTCATCATCATCATCATCATCAACGTCCGCTTTCTTTTCGTCCGAGGGCTAAGGAGTAAAAGCAGCACGGCAAAGTGAGCATTAAGAAAATGGCAAATTTGGTCAAATCAAATTTATTCAAGTCCAAGGCCGATGCTAGGAGTGTTCGACCTAGTGTCAGCAAGTCGATAGAGCAGTTAATACTTGTTGTGTAATATACAGCCCAGGGTAGTAAGTGGTGATCTGTTAGTTTTCGTTTTAACCATGATTAATATAGCGTTCTATCAATTGCAGTGCCGATGGAAGCTGTGTATGTTGCCTGCCACATCGAAAAGTATAAGGCAGCTGTCGTCAGTATTATCGCAATGAACCACGATATCACGTATCGAATGCGCAACGATCGCACAAACAGGACAAAATATTTTGAAATTTTGGACTATGGACCAAAAGAATGGGTAGAAAAGCAAACACAGACAAGCTTAGAGCAAATGTCTTCACCCCGACCGAAACGTGTATATTCGCCCGAGTGTTGCCAACGAAAAGAGCCGAATCAGCACAAGAGCTTCGTTGTGAACTTGACTTGCGTACATTACAAAAATCATTCATCGTCACTACAAATGACAGTCAACAAGATTATTCCAAAACGGATGATGCTACAACAAGAACACAGCGAAAACGTTTTTTGTCGCAAAACTTGACTGAATGTGCAATAATAGATGTACACTCAACATAATCTCATGTCTAATATCTCTATGAATTCCGATCAATTAAAGTTTTGTTCTGTCTCATTTTGTCGTATAGCTAATCTATTGTCAAACTCTCATTCCGCGCGGAAGCTCTATCGTGCGGCCAACACCGTGCTAAACAGATTAACCACCGGTAGTGAGCTGCATGCTGAAGCACGCTGGAGTCTCACTAACATTTCTATTTTCTTTCTCATATCTGTCTAGGTCTGGGAAACCTGAAAGTATCCGAGCCCACATGAAGTGTCTGACTGTGCAGCACTTTGACTGGATCAGGCTTGTGATTTCATACATACATACTCAGTCTGTAGATGCAGTATTTCTGTGACAACTATGAAATAAGTGAGGTTTGGTAAAATAGATATCTATCTTTGCAATATTGAGCGCTTGCTCTTTGCAGCATGATGTATCACATTGATATTCATAACGATGAATACACAAGCTTGATCCAGGCAAAGTTCCACAAGGTCAGAGACTGCATTTGCGCGGCACGGATGTGCAATCGTGCAGCATTTATGTGCCGTACGTCTACCATCGTGCTAAATTGATTGGCCAACGGTAGTGAGCTGCATACTGAAACACGCTGGAGTCTCCCTGACATTTCTATTTCTATTCCCCCCTCATATCTATCTAGGCTTGGGCAACCTGATCTTAGCCCATGTGCAGTCTCTGACTTTGCGGCACTTTGCCTGGATCAGGCTTGTGCTTTCATACCATACCATAAAATAATGTCAGGATGCCCAAGCCTAGACAGATATGAGAAAGAAAATAGAAATGTATCCCATTAGGAACTAGCAAAATAGGTAAGCCCGAAAAGCGCAATGCAATACTGCAGTTAAATGTGGAGTACCCGAATTCCTCGATGAAGCAAATGATTTCCGGTCAAAAACAATAAGCGTTGTTTACCGATGTTCCATCTGAGGTACGTGGACACTAAAAGGCTACCAACACTTGAAATATTGTTTAAGTTGTGATGGCCCACTAGTATGTCTCATCTAACTCTCTTCCAATTTATACATCATTTACAAAACATAACAACGAACAAAAAACATCAGCTGCAACAGCAAACCAAATCTAAAAAGTGTACCAATCAATAAGCAAATTTGGAAGTGTGTTTTTTAACGGAAACAACAATTGATGGAAAAATTTACAGTCCTAAATACATTTAATATGCCAAGTCTGCGAAGTACCCATTGTAGAATACGATGTTAAGCAAAAACTCCAAGAAGATGCTTGGTGCAAGACCGCCATTGAACACAGTTTCGGGACATATCCTGAAGCGTAACTAGCCATTGCGATATCTGATCGCGAGGACACCAGCCTGGAAGAGGCTCTGCGCCGACTTTGGAAAGGTTAAGTAAGTGTTTATAGCTGCATATGACATGTGACGGTTTGGCCACCCCGAGATTTACGCCAATCAGGATGTGGCATCGCAAAAAGAATCCGGCATCAGTAAAATGTGACCCAACCAGCATTACTACCGAAACCCTTATTTCGGATAGCATCATTACACATGCGATTGTTGCGGACATCGGTTGTCAACTACTTAAAAACGTTGAATGTGCTGTTTACGTAAGGTCCAAGATTCACACACATGGAGAAATACAGCCCGAACTGTCGATTTGTAGACTGTACCTTTGACGCCAGAGGTGACCTAGGTTGTAAAATTCTACGGCCGCCTTAGAAAGGCGTGTCAAGATCTCGTCATCTAACGTTGCAAAGCTATCAATACAACTACCGAGATACATAAAACGACCTACAATTTCAAGCGCCTGATTGTCAAAGAATACAATGCTGTTTGATAAATCGATGTCCTGTAGAATGGTATGATGGTATGAAAGCACAAGCCTGATCCAGGTAAAGTGCCGCACAGTCAGAGACTGCACGTTGGATAATATACTGTCAGGTTGCCCAGCCCTAGACAGATATAAGGAAGGAAATAGAAATAGAACTGCACTTACAGGGTGCAAAACGCATTCCAAATGCGGACACAATACTGGATAGTTTGTTCGGTATCGCCTGTGCATCTGTGTATGAGTCGAAAATCATAATATATCACCAGCATAGTCCAAGTCGAGAAGCTTGGCACATGGCATTATGTGAACTCCGAAAGCTGGGGCTCCATCGATGCATAATTCCATGATGGTATCAATTACAAAATTGAACAGAAACGGAGAAACCGGACATCGTTATCGGACACCACTTGTGGCGGGGAATTTGTTGAAGGTCGTCGTAAACCTTAAAGCATGCGGATGAATTAGCATCAAGTGCACGCAGTATGTTGACATACTATTGCAGAACACCTTTGCACAGCAAGGTGTTAAACAGGACATTTCGATCAACTGAATGAAATGCTCCTTCTACAAATCTAATAAGATGGTTATTGTCGACTGTCGATAAGTGTGCCGCAGTTCGGAGTAAAATTGTGGTTTACACAGCCTCTGCCATGTCGGAAGCCAGCTTGTTGTTATCGGATCTGTGATTCCCTATGCGATGTTAATCTTTGAAGGCAGATGGACGCTAATAATCTCGTAATGATGGGAGCGAAACTTATTAGAGCAGGAGCTTCGCACACCTCTTTTAAATATCGGTA